>VMDR010007305.1:0-41258 GCA_007922815.1 Macrotus californicus | reverse complement strand
ATTCTTTGACTGTTTGGTATAATTCACCAGGAAAGACATCTGGTCCTGGGTTTTTATTTATTGAAAGGGTTTTGATTACTGATTCAATATTTTTATTTGTTATTGGTCTGTTCAGACTTTCTACTTCTTCTTAATTCTGTATTGGTGGATTGTATGTTTCTAAGAATTTGCCCATTTGTAATGGGTTATCCAATTATTTGTGTATAATTGTTCAAAATAATCCTTTAAGATCTTATTTCTGAGACATCTGTTGTAATGTGTTCTCTTCCATTTATGATTTCACTGAAGTCATCTCTTTTTCCCTTGGTTAGTGTAACTAATTGTTTGCCAATTTTGTTTCTTTTAAAAATCCAACTCTTAGTTTTGTTGACTTTTTTATTGCTTTTCTATTCTCTCTTTGATTTATTTCTACTTGAATCTTCATTATTTACTTCCTCCTGATCATTTTGGGATTAGTTCTTTATTTTCTAGCTTTGTGAGGTGTAAAGTTAGGCTGTTTATTTGAGACCTTCCTTCTTTTTAAATGTAGATGTTTGTTGCTATAAACTTTTCTCTCAGTATTGCTCTTGCTGCATCTCATACATTTTGGCATATTGATGATGATAATTATTACAACTACTTAGAGGTTTAAATTGCCTCCCAAAGCCTGCAGAGATAAAGCTCTACCTCCTTGCTTTGGCATTCATAGAGCTCAACAAATGCCTTTTTCTTTCTGAACCTCATCTTCTGCCCTGCCACTCCATATACCCCTGCTGCTGTGTTGGAGTCTCTCATCATTTCCTAAATATATCATGCTGTTTCACATGTCCGTACCTTCTCATGTTTTGTTCACTATTCTTGGAACATTTTACTACTCTTCTATCTAGTTCATTTAAGTGGATGCACTACTTGTATTAGTTATCTATTGCTATATAGCAAATTACCCCCAAAATTAATGACATCAAACACTAATTAACGTTTATCTCACACATAGTTCAGGAATTTGGGAAGAGATTAGCCAGGTGGTTCTAGCTCAGTATTTCTCATGCAATTGTACTCCTGAAGATGTAGTCAGTTTAAAGAATTGGGGCTGGAGGTTCTGCTTCAAGGATTGCTCACTCACATGACTATCAAGTTAGAGTTAGCTGTTTGTAGGAGGTCTCAGTTCCTTGGCTTGTGGACTACTCCTCAGTATGGGTTGAATATTCTTACAGCACAGATGTTGGCTTCCTCTGGAACAGGGATGTCAAACTTATTTTTACCAGGGGCCACATCAACCTTGAGGTTGCCTTCAAAGGGCCAAATGTCATTTTAGGACTGTATAAATGTAGCTATTCCTTAACTAGGGGCAAGCAGTTCTACATTTGGCCCTTTGAAGGCAACCGTGAGGCTGATGTGGCCCCCTGGTGAAACTGAGTTTGCCACCTCTGCTGTAGAGTAAGTAGTTCAAGAAAAAAGAAAGAAATAGGAATATCTCTTATGATCTATCCTTGGACCCCACACACTGTTACCTCCTCAACAGAGAAGTTTATTGGTTATCAAGGCTAGCTCTGAGTCAGTGTGGGAGGGGACTATACGAAAGTTTAAATGCCAGGGACCCAGATCACTGGGTCATCAACTTTTCTGTGATCTCCCATCACCAGCATGCAAATTTGCTTGTATTTATCCTTTTGATGCCTGTAGTAAAACCCTTATAGCATTTTACAGTTTGTGTGTTTATATCTTTCTTTCTTGCAAGATTGTAAATAATGTAAAGGCAAAGAATATAGTTTCATGTTTGTTTCTCCTGAGTCTTTGAAAATTTTTAGCCACAAAATGAGGAACCAACAGATGCGGCTTACATAAAATTAAATCATTAAATATTTCTGTTTAGTATTCAAAAATCTAACTTCTAGGCTGATAGTTTCCTGACGTAAACAGTATAATGTAGTTGGCATTGTTTTTTTCTTCTTGAGATGGATTATATTATCATAATTTGTCTTTCTTATTTTTAATAAGAAAAAGCTTCAGCCCGTTTAGATTATTACTTGAGCACAGATCAATAATTCTTTTTTATTGTGAAACAGGGTGAATCTCAGTCTTGTACTTTATTGTCTACATTCATTTCCTACAGCTCAAGTGACATCCATTGGCTGAAGTCTGTCCCACAAAAACAACAGTTTTGCTCAGTTCATTGCAAGAGCTCAGTGCCGCTTCTTATTTGTTATGTTATAAAGTTACTGTTTCATTTATTTTAAAGGAGATTAAAAGCAAAGTGAAGAGCGATGCAAGTCCTGGAGATTTGATGGCCGTATGTTTTCTACAGATTTTTCACCAGGGAGTAAAACGTGCAGATCATGTGTTTCTCTCTAGATTTTACATGTTGAAACTATTGGCTTATGTGAGAATAGGTTGCAGATTTAATTCTAGTGATCAGCATGGGAAGCCTACTATCAAGTTTTTACCTTTCACCATCGTGGGCTGAATTCCAAGAATTCACTTTCAAACATGAACAACATAATAAAGGCCTTAACTTAAGTAAGCAATTGACATTGGCAGAAGAAGAAGCAAGACTAAAATTTGTCCATTCAGTTGCTTAATAAATATTCATCAAGGGCATAACAAGCACTCAGATGGGTTTGTTAGAGGTTCCCTGACTTTGAATATTACTTGGGTCAACTTTAACTTATCACATTGTGCAATGTCAAAGAGAAAAACAACACTCACCCTGCAGAACTTTTACTGTGTGCTTTTCTGTTTTGATTTCCCTTTGCTAACTATATTTGAGATTATTTTTAATGATTTGCTTCAAAGCTTTCCTCTTCTAGAAAGGCCTTACAATCTAACATTCTGTGGCAGATGCTACAGGCTGACTCACTCAACAGTGCCCCCCTCCATGGCCTTTCTCTGCTCCAGAGACCTCAGAGTGGAACCCTTGAATAGCCTGTCTCTCTTGCAGTTAGAGCCATGTGATGTGGTGAGGACCTCTGATATATGGAGAAGTAGTCTGCCTTCTCTTCTTCTTCCTTCTTTCTACCTGGAAAGTATAAATGATGCTAGTAGGTCAAGAAGCCACTTGTGACCCTGAGGACAATAATCACACACTAAAGATGGCAGAGCTGGCATATAGAAGGTGCCTAGTTCCTTGATAACATTATTTAACAAATATGCCAGCCCTTGGCCATCTCCTTCTGAAATTTTTTTCTGTAAGATAAAAATAAATTATTTAAACAACTGCATATTGGATTTTCTTCTACTTGCAGTTTAATACATTTAACCAATACACTTAATCCATTCATTCTAGACTGGGTTGAATTCAGACTTCAGCTTTCTCTAAGTTTAGGATGTTGAAAAAAGGTTGGGAGGTTAGGTCTATTCCTTTCTCCCTTCTCTTCCTTCCTTTCGTCCAATTCAAAGTCTACTTTAGTACTACCATTAGGAATAAATGTAATATATTTCCCTGAATTTCTTGTTTTGAATATGTTATATATTTTTAAAACATTTGTGTAATTATACATAATATTTCCAAAATGCCTATGCAATCTTCAAAAAAAGTATGCTTACCACCTGTATGGCTTGATGGTTGATATCATATGTCATGTGATAAAGATGAACCCCAAAGACTTTAGCTAATGGTCTCAAAACAGGAATATGAATAACTATATGAATACATACACTTTCAAAATACTTTGTGTGCACAATCACCACACCACCTGTTTTTTTCTCTGGAGATAAGTTAATATATGCATATGTTGACTAATGAGGAATCTAGGTGGTATAGAATAAACATTTCAGGGGCCATGACATCAGGTTCTAGTTTTGTTCTAGTTAAGAACTTGTGTAAACTTGAGGAAGTTGTTTAAACTTCTCATTTATAAATAGAAATATTCTTTAGTAGATTACTGTGAGAATAAGTAAAGATAATTGATTAGAATAATATAATTTAGTACATAAATGTGAAATATAAAACTATTAATTATTAATAAAAATTATAGAGTATGGATTTTTTGAAATCACGGGTACTTGTTATCTATGGAGACAGAATTTAATTGTTTCTCTTAACTTTCCTTTTGGGGGGCTCATGTTAACAAAGACATTAAAGAGTGAAGAAAAATGCCATATTTTTCCAAATTACATTTCCAACTCCAGTGTTGGGGTGAGTTTCCTTATAATATCAACCTGTGTAATGTGTAAGGTAAATGAAACATGATAAAAATGTTACAATATTTCTTTCCAGACTGTGATTAGGCTACTCAGAAAACCAGTTTCTAGGAAAGTTGCCAGCAGAGAAAATAGTTCTGGGGAAGGGATGTTCTCTCACAAAACAAAGGCATTGAACATACTCACTTCTTGGGAAGTAGAGAAGCAAGCATATTAGTTCAAAAGAAAAGGAATCAGCTATAGTCACGTGAAGTCGGGACACCAAAAGCAAGACTGGCTTGGCAACTTTTCGTTGTCGCAGTGATTCATTCTGTCGAGGGGTAGACGTGGGAGAGACAGACAAGCCTGGAGGTGGCAATTCCCTCAGCTCACGTTTGCCCAGTAGACTATCAAAGACATGCATGCTGAAGACGGAAGTCTTCCGGGATGAGCAGAAATGCACATAGAGGCGCCTGTTTCTGTGGGAGTGGGGAACGCCAGAGCGTGACCCTCTTAAATCTGCAGACAGACGGAGCTTTCTGTTTAGAATGTGTGTTCCAAAGCCTTATGGCCTCCGCCTGAAAACATGCTTTTATATCAGGTCTGTCTGGCCTGATGTGACCCTTTTTAAAAATATGAATAGCTTTATGCTGGGTGGCTTCTGGATAAAGCAATTTATTTTGGTATTGGTCATGCTTGTTTTTGTGTTAAATATACATGGGTTTCTTAAAATACATCATCCTAGTACGTAAAGCCCATACTAGTTGGGCTTTATTGGAGAATATATTGGACTAGGTCATCTCCACAGGTATTTTTTTCATGAACAGTCTATTCTATTTAATAATAAAATGTGAAATTATATTTGAATTTCATAGCTTACATTTTAAAAACAAATCTTTCCTCTTAAAACAGTAATATTCATAAAGATTTCTTTACTCCACATCACTGCATACAAATTGAGTAATTTGTGTCTTAATTAAATGAACCCTGATGCAAAAATGATTCAATCAAAAGATGTGCGGATGTGAGATGTATGAGTCTGTGGCGTACTGTTTTGCAACCCTTTTTTTATAAATAGGAGTACACAGTACAGTCAACACATAACCACTTATTATCAACATCAAGTATTATGGACTGTACATAACTGTGTATATTATACTTTCATTTGATTGGCAGCATAGTAGGGTTGTGGACACCAGCATCACCATAAACATGTGAGTAATGCATTTTGTTATGATGTTATGACAGCTACAACATCACTAGGTGATAGAAACTTTTTTTGGCTCTATTAGCATCTGTGGGATCACCATCATCTATGTGGTCTGTCATTGATCAGGATGATGGTGCATGGCGGCATTGTCTAGACTTCAGGGTACTAAAAGTAAAGTAGTCATGAGACTGAAGTGAGGAGAAAAAGAACAGAGAAGTCTCTGTAATTTGGGAGAGGTAGGGTTAAGATGAAGGTAACGAAAGAGGCAGCGTTTTATGAGGCCTTGTGGGTGAAAACCTAGTCAATGGCAAGTGAAAGACAGAGACCATTGATCTTGGCAGGGAAGCTGCAGTCCTTGTGAAGTCTGATGGTCCTGCCCAGAGTTACAATTTCATGGCTCAGTGGGATTAGTTGAGCAAGAGAGCTTGAAGATACATATATAAACCTTTAGAAGGCAGGGAGTTATATATATTGTGAAGATAGTAATAATAGGGCATCTGAGCAGATTGTAACATTTTCTGTAGACTATTGAACTTTTCCTTATCCATGGTAAATGAATTTTTTCCAAAATATACTGTCACATCTAATCCTTGAAAAAAACATGGACAACCCTTTGCAAAATATCAGCAGTTGCTTCACACTCGAAGACAAGAGCATAAATAATGCTTTTGTTGACAGCTGTGATGAACATCCAAAAACAATACAGAACCCTTAAAACAAAGTCCCCAGGCCTTCTTGATAACCATGATGGGAGATAAGAAGAGGTGGAATTGGGGGCTTCTGCGAGGGCTCCCTAGCTTTTAGGCTGTGTCCCGCAGACTACAGTTTTAATAAGAGATTAATTTCTTTGTCATTTGTCTCTCAGGAAAGTCACATTTTGGTCAGTGTAATACAAATAACCCCATCCCAATCTTATGCATTTTGGGAAAAAGAGAGATTAAACAGGGAGATGAGATGTTACTTAGAAAATGTATCTATGTATTCATTTATTCAACAAATACTTATTTTGGAAGGTTCAATGGCATGTAGGTCCTAATAGGGTCAAACATTTCTGGATTCAGATAAGTAGAGAAAGGAACCTAGAACAATAAGAGATGGTGATTGGGGAAAAAATCATTATTGAAGTGAGATTGTGAATGGGATGTGATTATGTGTAACAGTAAGACCCAGGGAAGTGCCTTCTAGCAATTTTATCTGTTGTGGTACATAGGGAAAATAATAACAGCTTATAGCATATCTGTACAGTAATCACAAGAGACTACACGAAGCCAGGAGTGATCGGTTGGGGACTTTGGATGTTTGTACCTGCTCAGCTTCTGTAAGGGACAAGTAGCTCATGATTCAGGAGCTATGATAATTTACAGTGACCATGGAGTAGGTGTCTGGGCCAAAGTAAGGGACAGGAACTGAGAGACCAAGATGAATGGAAGGATCACGCACAACATTATAGAAATCACTAAGGATTATGACAGAGGTTGTGTGAGAGAGGGATAGGCCCAAACAAAGAAAAAGTCCTCAAAGAAGGGTGCAGATAACAGCAGCGAGGAAGATGGGTATCTGTATTAACTGGATAGGGTTGCCATAACAAATACCACAGTCTGAGTGGTTTAAACAACAGAAGCCTCTTTTCTCACAGGTCTGGAGGCTGGACATCTGAGATCAAGGTGTCAGCAGAGTTGGCTTCTTCTAAAGCCTCCCTCCAGGGCTTGTAGGAGACTGTCTTTTCTCTTTGTCTTCACATGGTCTTCCCTCTGTCTGTGTCCGTGTCTAAATTTCTCCTCACAGGGACGCCAGTCATACTGGATTAGTGCTCACTCCAGTGACCTGATTTTAATCTAACCATTTCCTTCTTTAAAAACATTTTATTTATTTATTTTTAGAGAGAGAGGAAGGGAGGGAAAAAGAAAGGCAGAGAAACATTGATGTGAGAAAGAAATATTGATCAGTTGCCCCTCCAATGTGCCCAGACCTGGGACTGCATCTGCAGCCCTGGCATACGCCCTGACTGGAATCTAACTGGCAACCTTTTAGCACCAGCTAAGCCACACCAGTCAGGGAAACATAATCACTATTTAAAGACTCTACTTCCAAATATATTCGCTTTCTGATGGGTTAGGATTTCAACATAAGAATTTTGGGGCAGGTGAGACACAATTGAGTCCATAACACTGATGATAGGAACTTCGAAGCTGGAGAGTGAGTTTAGGCAAAAAGGAGTAAGAATTGTCTCAAACTGACAACAAAGACCTATGAGGACACTTATTCTACCTCCAGACCCAATGTTACCAAGGCCACTGCTCGAGATGGCAGGAGGGGAAACTGTCCTCAGGGATACAAGAAAGTGAAGGGAAGATTCCAAGAAGAGGATAAAGTTCTAGGGGATTTTGTAGCTGGGAATGTGGTAACACATCTCATGTTTACTAACCTAAATCTCTCTTCTCTTATAGTCCCCAAATACTTCCAGGAGTCAGGATAGTATACATGTATTTGTGAACAGTCCTCTCACATGCTTTTCTGCCCTAGCTCATTTGGGGTGTCTCCTCTTTTCCAGGATTCCTTGAGATTGGTAGTTCCCACCATCTCAAGCAGGGGTGGTGCCCTCTATGAATATGCTATCTGTACCTTCACAGGGGGCAAGGTGTCAAAATGGTGTTGTTTCCTGTTTGTCCACAATGAGCCTGAACCAACAGGACTTCCTAAAGGAAAGAGAGGTATGCCCATCCTGTATTCTGAAATGGGTTTGGTGTCCTGGACCCTTGTTCTCTTGTGTTTCATGAGCTCCTTGTGAAAACAATGCCTTCCTGCATTTCTGGCCTGAGCAGTTCTTTTCACTCATCTCAAATGGGGTCTCTGGATCCAGGATGGCTAACAGGCACTGTCTGGTCTCTCTTAGGCAAACACCGAGGTCTATGGGCAAATTAAATCATAGAAAATGAGATTCTCTTGGTCCTGAAAACCGGCTCATCAAACATGCCCAGATAAACTTGATTCCCTGCAGCAGGTCCTGCTTAGCTCTCTGTTGCCCTGCTAGCCCCTTTCCACCATCCAGGTCTTAGTGAAAAAATATCACTTCTGGGACAGGTCTTTCCTGACCACTCTGTTTAAAGAAATCCCTCACTTCCCTTCCACAGTCAATCTCTGCTATATGAACCTACTTTATTGTCCTCCTGTGACAACCATTATCTGGATTTATTTTGTATTTTTCTTGTTAATGTTCTATGGCCCCCACCCCATTAGAATAGCTTTCTTGTCCACCAGTGCTTAAAACTTGGCCTACCACATGTTATTTGCTCAACAAATGTTTGCTCAATGAATAAATTAATGAGTTAATGCATCTGAGAGCTGCAATGGTGTCATCCTCTGGTGGTATCCTTCAATATTTTTAATTTAAAAATTTTATCTTCTTAAGCCTGATTGATTTTGAGTCAGGTTTAATTATATTGAATGCGAATTTTGCATTTGAAAACTTGGATTTGATAGAGTAAAAATATACTCTAGGACTGATCTGATTTACTAATAGTACACAAAAATTAGAAATTCCTGTGTCCTTGCATTTTTCACATTACCATCCTTTCCATTCTCCTTTCTAACTCATATCTCCTTCACTTTTTTCTACTATCCCATCAGCAGTAGCCAAGGGGGTCTGGAAATAGTTTGGGGATGTCATTCCTGATGTTCCAGTGCCCAGAGGTAAATGAAACCTTATGTGCTAGACAAGAGCCCTGCAAGTCCAACTGCACTGCCCTTCCTGTGTGACCCAACTAAGGTTCAGGTGGCATGAGAGCTGCAGTGCTAACTCTCATGTCTCAGCTGGCGGATTAAGGAGCCTACTCTTGCCATTTCAATCTAATCCATCACCAAGGTTCTGTGTATGTGTGCTTGACCTGCTGTGCTTTGCATTCAATAGCAAATCTCCTTGTCTCACATGACTAGCAGTCAGCTGCCAGTGCCTTATTCCATCCTATTTCCCAATTCAGACCCCTTCAACAGTGGGATTGGCCAGGACTGGGCATGAGATTTTACTCCCCATCCTCTGACTCAAAGTTTTTCTCCTTCTTCATGGAGTTGGTTCTCCTTCTCTCAGTTAGTATTTCTCAACCTTACCTTTGGTGCTAGCTGTGCCTTTTAGTCAAAGCTTCACGTTTTCATAAGTGTTCCTAGCATATTTTCCTGCTTATGCATTATTCCACTTGCAAATTCATCCAGTCATCTTCTATAGAAACAGATGTTCATAAAAATCAAATGCAGAGAGATACCAAAGTTAGAATACATTAAAAGAATTTAAACTCACAGCTTATTTTCACAAGATTGACCTTAACAGAATGTTATGCTCCCATTGGCTATTCAAATAACTAGAGTAAAATCTAATATTATGCAGACATTTATCATGAAGAATACCGGTCATCAAATTAAGTCCCTGAATGATAAGAGCTGCATACTATAATACTCTGCAGTGACATGATTAAATTATAGTCTTTCGATCTGTTTCCTGATACTAACATAAAAATGAGCCTTTCCTGTGTGCTGGAAAATGGAATAATTTATTTTGGTCATTCATAGGGTAGGGCAGTATTTATCTTTGTGGATATGTATTAAATATTAACTAATTGTGAAAATTATTAATGCCACCGTTGCAACGAGATAAAGATAATGAGAAGGGAAAACCCATAGCCAAGTTAGAGTTAAAGGAACAGGATATAGATGGTTCACTGCATTGAAAGTCAAGATGGTCATTCCGTCTATGGAAGCACCATTTGGAGAAAGACTAGGAAGGTAGTCCTTAAAGTCGGAGTTCTAGCCAAAGAGCATACTTTTTCTGACACCTTCTGCCCAGGAGAGAACTTTTGGGTGGGTATTTTGTGCTCACATGTACCATTATTGTTCATCCCCAAAGTGATTATCATTGTATTGAAATGCATGTATCAGATTTAATCTTTGTGGGGATATGAAACATTTAACCAAAATTAAATATATAAATTATGTGTTTAAAACTAAAAAGAAAATTTATTTGCCTAGATTCTTTTACATTAGGACACTTTTGGAATCACTAAACCAACTTAAGATTTCCAAAATGCTAAAATGTGTGCTTGTTGTTCACTATGGGTGTTGCTTATGAAATGAGATGTAGTTCTTCTTCTCTGATTTATTACCTACTAGAAGTTTGTGGTTTAATTTTCTTCAAGAGGGAGACATGAAAAATAATGTAAACCAGTGACATACTGGAGTTAGGCCAGCTGAAAGTTTTGACTTTGGCTTTCACTGTAATGTTAAGTAATTGGGCCAAGAGGCATCAATAATATTGCACAACATATAACTTGATATAAATCAGGAAATTCATCTCTTGTGTCTATGAACAGAAAGTTATTTATAAGGGCTAGGGTAGAAGAAGAAATCTTCATGTGCCCAAATGATTGTCTCAGTAGCTAGTCATGGGACCTGCACTAGGTCCTCTGGGTGTTGATTCCATAAGGCCAGTAGCACCTTGAGATGAAATGGCATCAAAGTCTAACCTGGAGACACAGGTGTCCATAAATAAGCATCTAGAATTCAGAAATCTCATCTTATACTTTCTGTTCTTCCTTATAATACCTAACACCATGATAAGCATACAGTATGCTCAATATTGAAAAAATATAATTATGAGACTCTTCATAGTCTTCACAATTATAAAGACACTAGGAGAGAGGCTCTGGTCTAAAGAAAAATATTTTTAGATTATGGAAAAGAACAAACGGGCTCTCTGCAATAAACTAAGTTCATTCATTCATTTCTCAGGCATTTGTTGGGCACCTGATATGTGTTGTCAAATAGTAAATAAATATGCAAACAATGTAGCTACAATACAAGAGTGATAGATGCTACCCTAGCTGCAGTCTTGTGGATGGCTGATATCCTGGTGGTACCCACAGGAAAGCCTGCGCCAAATGTTAAAACATTAAAATGCGTCTTTACTGGTTGATGGTCACTGTCATAGGTTCCCCAAATGACCCTTTTCTGTCTTGGTTTCCCTGACCCCTTCTTAGGATCCCCTATGACTAACCTGGGTCTAGTAATTAAGATTTGACATCTGGCAAAGTTGGAGGTCTCTGTGATTCCCCCCTTCCCCACCCAGCCACCACCCCAGCACCCCTAAAATTGCAAATTCTGATTGGTTGGTGCCAACCTATTCTTAATTATTTTAAATGTTTCTCCTGTGTACCTGCTGGAAGAGCAGTTGTTTTCAAACTTCATTACTCTTTAGAATCAATATAGGTGACTGAACTTACTCCATAACTCTCAAATTAACTGACCCCCGGGGGGTCTGTAGGCAGGTTAAGAACAAGTGTGCTAAAGAACATACCTTAAGGGTATCGGCTATTATCCAGAAAGGAACTCATCAGTCAGATAATGAGACTGTTGTCAAAGCCGAAGAAGAAATGCTAAACCAGTGGGTCTCAATCTTGGCTGACCATTGCAGTCACTTGCATATAAGCAAAAAAAAAAAAAAAGCAAAAAAACCCCAAACAAACAGAAAACAAATCCACAAAAACTGATATCAGAGTCTTGCCCTAGAAATTCCAATTTACTTGGCCTGTGGTATGACCTTCGTACTAAGGTTTTTTTTTGTTTTTGTTTTTAATGTTTCCTGGGGATTTTATTGTACAGCCACAGCCAACGTTGAGAACCACTGCTTTAAGCAGAGAATAAACCAAAATTGAAAATCTAGCCTTGGCAATAAGTATAAAATTGCTTGGAAATAAAAAAAAGATATAAAGATATACTGACAACAAGATATCTGTGTGTGTGTGTGTGTGTGAGAGAGAGAGAGAGAGAGAGAGAGAGAGAGAGAGAAACTGAGAGAGAGAAAGAGAGAGAGAGAGGGAGAGAGACTAAATAAAGAAGATACCATAAAAATGGCCTCATAATTAAACTTCCTTAAGGTTCTCCTAGATTCTAGCAACTGTGTCATTATTATTTTGAGATTTCTTTAATATGTCTCTGGGTTATTGACAGGTTTGGCAATTCTAATCATAAAGATCCTGATCTATAATATTTCAGAGCATTTAGATTCTAAAAACAGCTCCCTAGTGTCTGCTTCCTTCCCTCTTTGCCGCTTCTTTCTCTAAGTCCCTAACGAAGGCCCAAGTATTTCCTGTTACCCAAAGATCCCACTTCCAGCCAGAACTGTGACAGCAGCTCTACTTTCTGGTGCTGTTTGGAATTAACCTGTGGTGAGAACCAGCTCCAAGGTCCAGGGCTCTGGGCGCAAGCCTTGGCTGCTTGTGCAGGTCCTAATTTGTTGTGGCTTTAGTAAGTGCTCATCCTCTGACTGCAGGCCCATTCCTTGGAACTGGACTCCTGCAATGTCACTGCACTCCAGCCAGGGATCACCAGGAGCACACTGTTGGACAAATTGGATTATTAATGGTTTTGCTGATAGACACCATCTGCCATAGGAAATCGTGCATTTTCTCAGGAGAGGGTATGAGAAAAACCCTCTTGTAGGATTTGTGCTTTGGTTGAGTGATATGGGGCAGGTGGTGGTGGTGGGGTGGGGTGTTCTAAGAAACTGAATATTCGCTCTTGATTGGATGCTATCAGAAACTAGGAGCAAATCTATGATAGGATATCAATAAATCTTATCTGTGGAGAAGGCAGACTTGTCAAGAAGCCGCACTCACTTTGGTGAAGAGAAGGGGTGTTTGGTGTTTCATGGATGACAGAGTGACCTTGGTTTCATCCAGGCACAGACGAAATTATGAAGTAGACTTTTTTGTCTCCCTTTATCATGGTCTCTGGTGGTGTTATGCTATGAGGTTGGTTACATCTAACAGGAGAATAATATGGCCTAGCTCTGCATACAAGGCTGCCTATTGTCTGGATGTCAAGGGCTGTTTTTCTCTTTTTCCTTTCTCAGTAGTCCATGTGGTTTTACTGTCCAGAATCTCAGTTTCTTTCTGAAATGAGGACACAGCCAGAATCCAGTTGTGGTGGGGCTAACTATGGTTATTCCTAAGATGTCTCTCTTTCTGAGCATGAGGGTGGTGGTGAGGGCAGCTCTCCAGCCACTGGTGAGGGTGCTGTTGAGGATGGACCATATTGTGATGTCATGTCATAGCCTGCCACCTTGCTTCTTATCAAGCCTTTCCCCCAAAACTGAACAGAGCCCACTGGTACCACGTCTTGCTTCCTTCCCTCTGGAGCAATCTCACAACCCCACTGGACAAGCCAGTGACTCGGCCAGCCCAGTCTGTGCACCAGGGGTAGTTACACAGCTTGTGGTGCTTAATTCACCTCCTTTTCAGCACACCACCTTCTTCCCCTGGCAATGCAATGCTCTGCTTCCTACATGTCTCACATCTAAGCAAGTCTACATGGGAAGAACAAAATTTACATTGAGCCAAAATGTATCTCTTTGAAACTCTCCTGACTTTGTCCTGTTTTTCTCTGAGAGTCCTTTGACTTTGTTATTGATGATATGCCTGCTGAATGTAAAAATCATCCCCCATATACTAGAACTCAGAATAGTAACGCTTTCCCTTGTTTAGAGAGTTTGGAAAGTTATAAACTAATGCAGACTATATAGATGAAGACTGGAGAAGGGGCATGGAGCAGACCTGAGAGAATGAAGTTAATTAAGAAAACACAATTCATGGTTCCTACAATTTCAGTGAAGAATGAGAAAGGAGATCATAGGCCTTTACAGTTGCCTAACCATTCTAACCTAACTTCCTGCCCAAAGCAAAACTATTCTCTGACTCCTGACAAAATCAAGCAGTTACTGTGTCATGTTGGATGGTCGTACATAAGGGATATGAAATAGAAAAACTGTAATAAAAGAATGTATATAGTAGGGAAAAATTAAAGCAGTATTAAAATAATCCTTGCAAAAATGCACAGATGTTTTCTTACTGTATTAGAAAGAAATCTGAAATGCAAAGAAAATGCCAGACTTGCTCAAGGTCGCCTGGGACCTCAGGGCAGAATGGGGCAGTGGATGACTTTCACACTCTTTTTACCAGGTCATGATGTCTCAGCAATAGTCTGCATGCATGTTAACATCATCCTATAGCACAGTTAGGACTATGCCTGCTGCAGAGACTCAAAGACAGCAGAATCACCACTTCAAGAGTAAGATTTATAGCTGTACTTAATGAATCTGAGTAGATGTTTTTGTTTGTACATAACTTCCTTTTGGATGGAGACTCAGAATTAAATCTTAAGAGCCACCTTGCCAATGTTCACTGTTGTTATGCTTTGTTAATGATAAATCTAGCTAAAAAGGAAATAGAATATTTATGAACTTCCATGAAAACAAATTCTCTGCCAGATTCACTTTGGACTACAGGGCAATAAAAGTGATTTTATGTAATATTGAAGGGAACTGTTTTGAGAACTGGCTACTGTGGTGATTCTGAGAATTACCTACAAAAATAAAGTCAAATTGGGAGGGTGGGCCATTCTGTCTTTATACAGGAAAAGTCATTTTAGTTTTTAGGAAGCACTAAAGTGAAGATTATCACTTGCTTATTCTCCTGAAAAACCAGGGCTACAGTACAGTGCAACAGAACAGTACAGGTCAGCCGCTGGATTCACATTCAGAAGAACATTCATACACACACGTAAAGGCTCCACAGCATATCCCTAATTCTCATATTTATAGGGGCTTGAAAGGGGCTACATGTAACTACTATTATAATGTAAAAGGTTAGACCTATGCTTGTAAAGACCACATGAACTCCAGCATTCTTCAGCGTGGAAACTTTATCAGACCTTAATGATAGATCTGGTCCAATGCAAGTCTTTGTTATACGTTTCTCAAATTAGATTCTGTCTTTGAAATGATGGCACTTCGAAAGAGGCCACTAGAAACCTTGAATAATAAACTCTTGGTGACAAGTGACTGGGTGTTTGGAGCCAGGAGGGAATAAATGGGGGCAAGAATGACTTGTTTTCTGCAGACACATAGCTTAGGGGAATGTTTTCCTGGGAGAGCACTCTCCACCTCCTCTACTGAGTCATTCAACCCACTCTTTCATGTGGGCTGATGCACCGCTGTCCAGAGTATCCTTAACAACAGTTGCCCACCCCACCATGGTTGGCTTCCTTTTCCTGCTTCCTTATACTCTCCCAGGACAACTGTAGGAGAAGAAAGGAGTCAAATTTATTGATGTCCCATTACATCTCCAGCAAGGTGTGGACATAGAGTTCCAGTGAGTAATTTGGCATATCACGTCTATCAATGCCATATGTGTGACTAATGCGTTCTGCAGACATGCTCAGGACAAAGCAGCTCTCATCAGTGGTAGGCTCTATGCTTTGTTTGCAAACACGGACCTTGTTGTGACCTGCAGCTCCCCACTGGCTGTCTCCTTTAACTGTCAGACCTCTCCCTAAACAAGCATCGCCCTGTTGGGAAGGCCTTTTCTCTCATCTCAAAGATGACCATCCTGTCGAGTCTTTATTCTCATTAACTGGTTTGTGGCAGAAATGTTCTTGACACAGCAGATGGTTTTGATATTTCTGAAAACCAGCAACATCTTTGTCATTTTACCGCATTCTTTTAGCTACTGTTTCTTCTTCAAGTAGTCTGGGTCATTTTTAGTAAACATATATATTCTGATGATTTTGCTTAAATATCAGAGCAGTCACAGCATACTATATAAATACCTTTGTGGAGTATAGAGACAGAATATTAGAGCTCTTTCACAGAAAATCCATAAGCTGAGATAAATTTTGTTTGGCATGATGGCTTCTTAGATGACTTAGAAGAAGGAAATAGTGAATAGATTTTGAATATTTGGGGTATGAAGTATCAGGCATTGAGATGTGGCTAATGGATTGTGCTAGAAGAAATAGAGTCTAATATTCATGGTATTTGAAACCTTTTAAAAAGTGATATACCACTGAGGAACGTTTATCTTTATGGAACACAAGAGAACTTGAGAGAAGGGTGAGCATAATTGGGTTAGAGACTATTCCCCAGCAGTGACTCCAGAGCCAAAGCAAAACAAAGGTGCCATAACATTTTGGTGATCTGGGACCCAATCCACCTATTATGAAAAATTAAAGCAGACTAATTTATTTTTCTGTGCTTGTCCCATGCAGGCATATGATGTGAACAGCCTCTTGAACTCACTAAATAATAATATGAAAATCTCTGCTTCACTTGGGCTGTATAAGTACAATTTTGGAAAATGCTCCTTCTGGAAAGGACTGCACAGATGGGCAGGAGATATGAGTCATGGTGGCTTCACGAGGTTCAGCCAGCTTCTGGTGAGTCAGCATCCCTCTGCAGGTCTGCGGCACTTGCTGATTGAGAGTGTTCATTGGATTTGCTAGCAAAGGACAGAGGAGGACCCTGCCTCCAGAATGTCACATTTAAGACACTGTTTACTAGATACAAGTTCTTCCTTCTTGTGGTAGTAGGAATGATCACAACAGCAGTGAAGGGGTTAGCTAATTGATTCCTTTGCATGCCAAAAGCAGAGTCCTAAGGATAGGATGAGAACAGAGAACCATACGGATGGAGGGAGTATGTAAAAAAGATGGGAGATATTTGTAAAGGTGACCATGGGTTGTCCCAGGTAGGGCAAATTGAATGAGGAACACCAATTTGTGTGTAAGGTGTATGTGGGGCCTGGGCAGGAAGAAGACAAATACGATGAACAACAGAGCAGAGAGCACTAGCTCTGTGGGTCATCATGAGAACCTGTGGATGGAGAGGCACTGGATACATGATCACCTTTCCAATTCTTGTCTGCCCTACTTGATGGCATCAGTGCCGTTTCCAAAATAATGTACTGCTTGAATTAAAAGGCTCATTTTATAATGGAATGCAACTTATTCAGTGAAGAATATTCTGGTAACCGTACTATTATTCCGGCTTACTCTCTCCAAGCACGGAGGAACAAGTATAATTAAGAGGACTTGGATAATGCTAACAATATTTACCAAATACATGAAATGGCTACCATGTGATCAGAACAGTCAAGGAGTACTTGCTGGTACTTGCTGGTTTATGGGAAGGTCTGAGGGACTCACATGGTGGGGGTGGTGGGGGAGAAAGTTTTGTGATAATTCTAATGGTACCCAAGGATTTCGTATTTTAATAAGCAGTCATACCAGTTAAATACAAGCCCTGAAGACAGCCAACAGCCCTGTAAGTCCTGTGATGAAATAGTTTTGCCTATAGCAGGTTGAAAGTCCATTTCAGAAGCAGCAATAACGTTTATAGAGCCAAGGAAAGAGTGCACATATAAGAACCTTCTCATCTGTGAAGGCTCTTTACCCTTTATCAAACCATATCTGTTAACCAGATGAAACAAATAATTAAAAAAGGACCCTCCCATACCCTGTCTCTCCAATAGTAGGGATGAACTTCAAGGAAAAAGTGCATATCCACCAGAGTTGATAAAAAAAAAGGTCACATTAAGCACAGGGATGTATTAAAACTCAGGTCAAGTTGATCTGGTCCTTTAGATTTACCTCTAAATTCTTAAAGTGTTCACCAGTAACTACAGATTCAGAACAGATGTTGAGCCCAGCTGGGTATGCAGCAATGGCCTGGTGATTCAGATTATTACCAGGAACTGTGGCGTCCTTGACATATTTGAAAAAAGTGCTAATTCTTGGAGTATGTTTGGGTTTCAAAGCATTTTGCAAACATTTGGTAAATGCATGCAAACATACATATGTTCATTTGGACAATATGTGTAATTGTCCTTGAAAATGTACCTAATTGGCTATTTAGTCATTACACAATCAGGATCTTTTTTTTTCCGCTCAGGGAACAGTAGGTGGTCAAAACTTTAGGAAACTATATTCATGTAGCATAGCTCAGTGATATGCTTGTGAGTCTTATATATTTATTACTGTTTCCTAATGTAAAATGCATTTATCCATTCACTTTCTTACTATCTACTACTAATATGTCTTTTTTTTTTTAAGGCAGAGAAGTCTTAGTGATCTGGTAAATAGAATACAGAACTGAATATTAGTTAAAAAAATTGCTTTAGACCAACATCCCAGACAAAAGTTTTCATGTATATTGTACAGAGAAATTTTCTTTGTATTTAAAATGAAATATCTGAAAAAATATGCCACATATGAAAAATATGTATGGAGAGGCTGGGTCAATTTCAAAATAACATTGTGGTAAATTGTGCCAATTGGAAGCAGAGTCCAATATTAGAAAAAAAATCATTTTCCAGGCTTTCTGTGGTTTTATTTAACAGACCTCCCACCCGAGTTCTAAATTTATTTCCTGAAGCAGCTAAGCTTCTGGGAGAGAAATTATACAGCAAGGTAAGAGTTTATAAGGAAACACACAGATACACTCACACACCACACCGAGTGCAATTCCACCATGCACCCACCACTTGGTAGTCTACTAGAATTTCAGATGAGATGAGTAAAAATGTAGAATTAAAGTGATTCTTGCAAAATTATAATGATGAATTAATAAACATTGCCTGAAGTAAGGTTTTTAAATTCACCTGTCATGAACCTGCATATTTAGCCTATTTCAGCATTACAGATATCAACTTTGATTTAGCACTGCAGCAGGGAATTGAAGACATTCAATTGTACCTGTTCTACTTCTGCTTTTTCCTTGCTCTATTTCAAGGTAGAATCCAGGCTTTGAAATTCCTTGCTGCGTGTCAGTCTGGCAGAAAACATAATCTTAAATCCAAAGCTTCCTTTTTGTTTTATATAAAAATCTCAGCCCTTAGAAGTGATGGAGTCCCAGAGTTAACGAGGAATGGGAGAGAGGATTAGAAAGCAGGGAAAGAGCTAAGTCAGAAAGGAAAGGGGAGAAAGGATCATAAGCCACTTGTGTTATAGGCCTGAGCCCTGCTGTCTGGCAGCACCAAGGAGAATGAGGAGTCCTCAAAAGGACGACTGTGTTCTTCCAGACTTACCCAAATCTCTCTGCTCTAAGTGAGACCCAGGGGCTGAGATCATGATAACTGTACTCAAAGGTAGAGTGAAAACTGAAGAATATTAGAAGGACCTTTCCAAAGACTATAACTTTGTTTTATCTTTATCTTTGCTTTATCACTGCCTTAATTCTTGAGTGTGTCTGTATGTGCATGCATGTCAACATGGGGGTGGGGGTTGGAGAGTAGGGTCAAGCAGGAGTGGGAATTCCAACAGTATGGGTCAGAGTTGAACTAAGTTGATTTAAGAAAATAAAGATGTGATGTTTCCCCCACTTAGTGAGGACTAAATTCATCTCAACCACAGATGACCCTTATACATAAAGAACTAAACCTTTTGGCCTGAATATAAATGGAATCTATTGATTTTTCTAGAAATAACATCATAGTTATTATATTATATCTCCTGTAAAGTTATTTCATGTCAAAAGACACATCTAATACATCTGTTCCTCTCCCTGTCAAATGAGGTCATTCTATGATTTTGACACTGTCATCCCCTAGAGCAGTGCAGTGAATATGACTCTTTGCTAAATATCAAAATGCACTGATTCCCTCCGCAAATGTCTACAAGCAGTGTTTACATACACTGCATCTCCTGTGCACCCAGAGCTGACCTAGGTCTGGGGATATGAAGGTCAATGGCATACCCAGCTCTCCAGGTGCTCAGAGGCCCTGTGCTGACAATCTACTTCACTCTCCAATTTCATCCTTAGTGAAGGAACAGAACCAATCAACAGCGTCCCACATTTGAGTGTTGAGCAAAGGAAATGCTCACCAGTCCCCCTTTTCTTGAAGATAAATTTGCACCTAGAGCTGCCCATTTTGCATCATGTCTTCAGAATGCATGTAGCAGGCACGATGAGTATGAGTCTATGCTAGAAATAAGACTATACTCTACAAAAATATCAGCAACTCTTTGTATCTCAATATGAGAGTATAGATTTCCAAATAAAATGATTTCAAGTAAATTGACATTCTATGGACCTGCCAGCTCCTAAACATTTACTATACCAATCAGTGCCTTTATCAAACATCCTTTCAGACTCTGAGGTGGGATTATCGTCATCTACAAATAAACTCTCTTCTTTTTTGGTCATTCAGCAATCTGCATAAGACACCCTAAGTGCCTGGAACTGAACCAGGAGGTGGGGCTTAAGGATGAAGGCCACCTTTTCTATATGCTTTTATTAAGCTCACTATTTTTTTCTTGATCATAGCAGCATTTTCTCAGCTTCTTTCATTTAAGTAAATACATTTAAAAACATTTAGCTATGATTCAGCAATATAGGATGTGAGATAAAGTTTAGAGATATTTCACAAGAGTACCCTATACCAGGCTTTGTCCTGAAGGCTTTTGGAAAAAGAGTTTTACTCTACAGAATTTATTTTATCTGTTTCAAGATGCCTGTAGCGGAAAGAACGAGTCAGAGTTTAAACATCAGTGTTATTCTAAAAGCAATCATCTGCAAAATTTAGATTCTTTCTATGATGACTGCCTTGAAAACTGAAAAATTCAGTCACACAATTGGTTTTTTAGGCTTGACAATAACAAATGTCTTATTTGACTGACTTGCACTAAAATCACTGTGCCCCTTAGGCAGGACAGGCTGGGAAATTGTTTCCAAAGTATTTGGGATTTACAGCTTTTTTCACCCCAATTTTCAGCACAGCTTCAAAGCCATCTATGTAGCTACCAGGCATTTTCTAGGGCACACACTTTTCCAACAAAGGGCTAATCATTTTCCTCACCCATTGACCCCTCTCCAGAGTGGTACTTCAGTGGCTTACTGTAAGGGAACTCATCTTGCAGTCACTGTCACTCCTTCAATCCATGGGTCTTCCCATTTCAGTCCCAATGAGAGGTCAGAATGTTATCCTTCTGTTAGGTAGCATATTCATTTACCTGCAGTCATGGTTCAAAGGTAACCTGAACATTGTTCACAGGGAGAAATTTATAATGTGGTGCACCACACTACAGTGCTGTGCCTGGCATGGTTACCAAGGCTCACAGGGCACCACAGAGTTGGTGATCAATGAGTGATTGGCTAGGGAAGAAATGAATAAAGGCATGGTTGAATGACAATAACCCCCAAATCAATGGGCTGTAATGAGTATTGGAGTTACTAAGTGACCAGATATAGAAATTACTTAAATATTTTCAGCAGGTTCCCTTTTTTTTTCCAAGTGGGAGATATTTTCACTCCTAGCATTAGCCAACTTAGGATATCCTATTATTTCATCCAGTGTCTGGGTAGGAAGCCACATACTCAAAAGGTCCAGGGAAGGGAATTTAACGTAGGCAGCTTTACTGTGTTGTGTGGAGATTTGAGTGCGGTCTCACTACAGAGGATAGTGCTGTGCCATTGAGCTGGGAAAAGCAGGACTCCCCAGGGGCTTGGCATGGGAAGCAGTCAGTGGCTGGATGCAGAGGGCTGCCCAGTAGGAATTGCAGCCTTGGGTAGAGGCTCAGAGCCAACTTGTGGTGACCTGGCAGGGAGGTTACTATTAGAATAAAAATGCTTTCCTCATTCTCCACCAATCCTTCAAATTTTTTGGCAAATGTCTTCCACTGGCTAAACTAGAAGCCCAAGCTGGAGGGCAAGGCAGCCTGGTAGTAAAGACCCTTGAGGTTCAAGTCTTGGGGCTCAGAACAGGGTGGAGAAGAGTGAAGAGTGGATATGGAGGGGCAAACCAAAAATACCCAGATACCTTCTCTAGTAGTTGTCATGGCTAATTATAGTCTACAAAGTACTGGCATGTTCTTTCCTATCTATATATGTGCAGAATGATCAGTAATAGGGAAAACATGAATTTCAATGATGAAAGTCCAACAAAAAGAAAAAAGTATATTGCAACAGAAAAGAAAAATAGAACTGTAATCTAATTTAGGTTCCTAATGGCATAATTTGTTGGAAATCAAAGTTGAACATTATTAAGGTCCCTCAAATTTGTTTGATAAGAAGTCCAAAAATTGTTCATATGTTTTGTATTTATATTTACAAATAAAACATATCTTCATTTCTGTCTCAAAAGCAAAATGCATTAGGTTCTTTAGGACCGGAGAGATATAAGGACACGTTAAGGGTGTTCAGGAGTTCTTCAAGGACACGAGGTGAGCAGGCCAGTGCAGGGGAAGAACCTAAACAAAGGTGGGATTTTCTAGCTCACCCTTTTCCATAGGGTGTTCTGGAGCATGGATGGTACCACAAAATTGTCCTGTAAGGACAGAGTCAGTCCTTAGGAGCAGGCTATGCTGGTGGTGGCAGAAGGACATCTGCTAGGTGTCTCCAGCCAAAGGAGCTCTCCTTGGCTGAGAGCAATTGTCCAAAAAAGGGTGCTTCTGTGATCTACCAAAAACTGACACCAGCACTGGCCCAGTAAAGGAGGTCTTGGTGGGGCACAATATCTACTGGATAAGATACCTGTAAGCTTATGGGCAGAATCTTCACAGCTGTGAATATACCCGAGTTTTAACTCTAGGGCTTGAACAGTCTTATCACATTGCACAGCACGATAAATCATCTTGTTTCTGAGAACATCCTATAGAGCAATTAGATAATTGGTGCAGATAAGGTTGATCTAAAAGAAAAGTGTGAAGTAGAGGTTTGCTTGTAAATACAACAGGTTTTTGAAGCTTCCCATCAGAAGCTCTCTACTTATCCATTCTCTTTTCTCCCTCCATGGTTTCCTCTCTGCCTTCCTTTTCATTTGACACATCCAGGAATTGTTTTGAGACCCATGGTTGCAGGGTCCTTACTGGGCCAGGTGTTAACCTTAGTTGCTGAGTCATTAAGAGATGGGGTGCTGGAGGAGGAGGTGAGGTGGCAGGGGTGAAATGGTAAGGCCCTGGGGTGGGGATGCTCTGGGAATAAGCTGATTTTTAACCTTCTTGGAAAGTATTTCATTATGGCTATACCACTTTCTACCAACTAAATATCAGCCCAAGAGAGTTTCTCATATAATTTGTTGTCACTATTATTATTGTGTTGCTTTAAGTAAAACCTTAATTAACTGTGGTTTTGAATGCTATGGCAGTTCCACAAATCACAAATGAAGTCAGACACTCAAAAAACCAATCTCCAATACAATTATAATTGCAGCTGTAACTTAATCCAAAATCAAGATTCTCACAAAATTTTTGTATCTAGTATAAAACAAAAAAAAAGTAAAATAAGAATATAGAAACATACTTACTGTTGTAAGTCATTATTTATTATACATTTTGATAGCAAGGTAGATAACTTTCTAATCACAACCTATATAACCCTGAAGAAAGTGAATAGATAGCAGGCTATTGTAGCTGGTATGTTAGCAGTCAATGATTTTTCTATTCATAACTTTTTAAACTGTGACACTTCAATGCACAGTATTGCTAATTTATTTTTCTTCTAGTATCATTTGTACTGAGTCTCCTAAAATCCATCACAGTTGAGAACAGAGTCTAGACAGTTATTATGATACAATCAAAGGAAAGCTGGCAAATAAAAAAAGGAGAGTGAATAGAAGAGCTGATTTAAATAACACTGTGGTTTATGTGATGCTTCTTTTAAATTTCTCTTTCCCCAGTTCCATCTTTTGAAAAACTCAAGTCACACTAAAACATCGTAGTACTGGAAGTCAGCTTTATTTTATAGGTCGAAAGAGACAAAAGGAAAGCATTGCCTTTATTTCTCCATAGAAAGATTTCAGCAGTCTAATTAAATAAATATGGCATCCATTTGAATAGTTTTCTTATTAGTGAGGAAAGAAAATGCTCTATTTCCGTGAAACCTTACATTCTATGTCATTGTTGAAGAAGGACAAGTCAACCATTGCTGAATAAATGGTCTTGTCAAATCTATATCTCATTTGAAGAAGTCAACTTTTTTATGGGAACTAAGATTGTGAAACGCATATCATCCAGTCCCTGAACAGAATCTTTCCCTTTATGTCTACAGAAGAATCCTATTTCAGTTTTGGAACCATCTGCTTTTGTCTTTTGCCACTGAGTATGTCAATAGATAATTTCTCAGGGTGCAGCCAAGTGCACATGAAGAAACTCATTTGTGCTATAAAGGGACCTAAAAAAGCTAATGCATGAACGATAACGTCTGTGCAAGGTATAGAGAAAGGAAGGAGATGGAGGCATGCAAATTAGTCCCACACTGTCAACACAGAACTCCAAGACCCAAACAAGCTGAATGAGACAATTTTTAGAATGTGAACTTATCCCTGTCCAAGGGGCAGAAAGGACGAATAATTGATTCAGTGCATTCATTTGGAATGGAAAAGCAAAATCAACCACATCAATTCTGTAAAAACAAAACCCCAAACGAATCCAGCATGAATGAAAGACGAGATAAAACTTTCCAGTCTTCCATTTGAATGACTCACATTGCTAACACAGCATTTCCTCAAATCCAAAGGAGCGTGATGATCTTTTCTTCTCTGTGAAAACAGTTTCTGTTCTTTTTTAGCTCTGCACGTGTGCCCACCCCCACCCCAGTAAGGTGTTGGCAGGTAAGCATGGTAGCAATGCTCTTCCAGAGGGTGGGCTCCTGTCCCTCATACAGGAAAGTCACAAGTTCGGCCAGGTGTGAAGTGATTTAATTTCACTAAAAGTTTATAGCTGAGGTTGCGTTGTCCTATTCCACACGAAGGATTCCTTCTGGGCAGTTAATGAAACTTTTACATCCTTTCAGTTTGGCTCTAAACATTGTCTAGCCATAATTGTCTGACTGATAATTTTTTTCCAGGAGGACTGTTTTGAGCATTTTTCACCACTTCGGATTAATTAATGTTGAGAAAGATCTTCCTCAAGTCATTGTTTTGGTAGAAAATCCAGGATAATGTGCCCTTGGTCTGAGGCATCTTATTTTTAAAGTCGTTTTGACCTTGAAGGACATCAGTGCTTGGGTGTTAAGTTTCCAGCCAAGGGTTAAATCAGTGCGGAAGACTCCACTCCTGTTATTTCTGTATCTCTGACTGCCTCTCCTCCTGCTCACACCCACCACCTTTGCCCTCTTTCAAGGCTCAACTGTGCTCTATTTCTCCCTTCAAATCTCTGTAGTCACTCTAGTATTTACTAGCCACACTGGAAAGTAAAAAGTGCACTCAATGATGGCGTTTTCGAGCCCTCTCACCTCCTGCAGGACGGTGATTTGCAAACTCTAATCTGTGTCAACATCACATGGGGGCCTCTTAAACACAAACGTCAGGCCTTTCCCCAGAACTTTTGCTGCAGTAGGTCTGAGAAGGGGCCTGAGAATGTGTACTTCTAACAAGTCCCCAGGTGAGGTAGATGCTGCTGGTGCAGGGACCACCTTCAAGAACCTCTGCTTGGGAAATGCCCTTTTCTCCTTCTCTGCTTGCTGCATTCTTTTTTCCCCCCAGAAAAAAAACATTTTTATTTTTACTGAATATATTTTGTTTCATTATAACAAGCAAGAAGTCATTTGTAAATTTAAAAAGTGAATATGTAAAGAAAATCTTTAATCCCTATCAGCTCAAGTCAACTGATAATTAATTTAGCATCTGTTGTGACTCCAATACTGAGCTATATTCCATGAAAAAAGTAAAAAAAAAAGTCTTCCTATTTTTGAGTGTTATAACCCACTAAGGGAGTGTGTGCATGTGTATGTGTATGTATATGATACTATTTAACCCAAGTATTCAAAACCTTTCCCTTTCATAAGTAAGAGAGTGATCAGTATTCCTCTTTTATAGATAAAGGAAATGACAGCAAGTGAAAAAACAGGGTTCTGGTTCTAAAATGTAGGAATCTTCACTACTGAATGCTTAAAGGTAAATGTCTTCTTTGGGGTGGGTTTTATATTTCTCAGATTGTTGGATGTGAAGAAGAAAGAACATTTTAACAAAAACTATTGAAGGGGTGTTTCGAAGTGCTAGGTAGAGATGAGATACCCAAGTTCCAAGTTTGACTTTCTATACAAGTGAGATTTTCCAGGTTATTGCTGATCTTGCTTTTCAGCTACTTATTTAAAGAAAATATACTCCAAAGATTGAATGAAAACCTTGGATGCAACCCAACTGTTTTTCATGGAGCATCAGAGGTGGTGGAGATTTTAGAAATGACCTCTTGTGACATCTCTATTTTAAAGAAAGGAAACTGAGGCCTGGAAAGGCCTGAAGACTGTCCTGCGGCCATCTGGGACCTGGCCATTTGGGCCCATGCATGCCCTGCTCCTCCTGACTAATGACAAAGGGAGACATTGAACTAGCATTCCGATGTACCCCAGGTTACCAGGCTGGTGCTCCCAGCAACTGCAATCTGACCTAGTAAGAGCTCACTGGGTCAAAGCTCCCAGAGCTCCTCAGATCAGCTTGCAGGGAGCAGGCAGTCACCGCATTCTAACTATGCATTTTTAGAAACAGCTTGTGCTAACTTGTTATTTTATATCAGGGGGACAGATTTGCCGCATTCTAACATGTTCTTCGACTCCTCTCCACACCACCTCCTCCATAAAAGCTCTCCCCCGGTACAGCAGGTTTTCCTAAGCGTGCACGCTCACTCACAAGTTGTCCTACCTCAGTTAGGGTTAGTCTACCAGAGTGGGTGGCTTCAGCAACAGACATTTTTTCACAGCTCTGGAACCTGGACGTCCGAAGCAAGAGGTAGCTGCACAGGCTGGGAGAGGATTCCTCAGGGCCCCGTGCGGCTTCTCAGTGTTCTCTTAGCCCCTGGATGCTTTCCCTGCCCTCTCCCTTTAAAGCAGAGAGCTGACCTGCTTTTTAATATTTCTGTGATCTTGATCATTCTTAATCCAACGAATGGTGCAGGCGTGCATTATTATAGCCCTCCTCTGCTCTCCAAATATTACTGGGACTCTCTGAACTTCTGATTTTCACCCAAGTTCAAGCTAGTATCAAAGGCTTTAAGCAGCCATTGGTTTACTCTTTAAATCTTCCTTTCTTCCCTGGAACTAAAGGCACAGCCTTCTTCTATTAGCATCATTCTTGGCTGTGATGTCCACGGTGGCAACTAAGGGGCTCCATTTGCTTCTGTAAGTGTCCTGTCACTTAGATAAATTTCAGGGCACTCCTTGGCTCCAGACCTTTCTCTGGAGTTTCCTCAGCTGGACTAATTTGATATATTGCCTCAGCAAATCCCATCAGCCCTGCCCAATTTGAAACCGAGGGTGAAGATGGTTTATAGGGGCAATAACAACAGAAATGTCCTCTCTGAGACAGGCAAATAATTTCCTCTCGGCTCCAGTCTACTATTTCCCTTAATCTTTTTAATGCCTGAGAAGCTGCTGCTTCCTCTGTCCTTAAAGCTGGTTTTCTCCCTGAAGGTTAATGCCCCGAAGGGAGAGCAGGCCCTTTCTGTTCCTTTGGGCAGGCACCCTATTTTCTTATTTCATTTGGCATTTGGGTTAAAATGGCTTAATGTTGACATAGATGATTCATAGCCACTGGTGGCCTGGGTTAAGCTAAAGGCCCCAGGTTGCGTAATCAAAGGGTCCTTTAGGACAGAACCAAACTGGCCTCCTGGGTTCTTGCTCACTGGGCAGGGTTGCCAACAACCCATGAGCCTGCTCATCCAACTTGTGTCCTTGAAGGACTCCTCTGCGCTTGACCCTGTTGGTAACTCAACTCCCATTCCTTCCGTATTCCTGCAGGGTTCATCTCTCACCTTTGTTCCTATCTCACCGAGTTTCCTATCCCTCCACCCTTCCTTAACGTTCCTGGAAAAGACCTCCCTTGAGTTTCTGGACCTCTCCCTGGTCAGCTGACATCTCACATCCCTGACTACTGTCTCGTCTCAGGGAAGAAGGTGCTAGAGCTGGCCAGGGGTGAGTGCCCCCCTGAATCTTTAGTGACTTCCACAAAATCAATTTCGCCTCACTATTTAATCAGTGCCTCTATTATCTTTTTTTTTCTTCTGTTTAAAACAGTTCCTGAATTTAATAGAGCAAGTTCACAGTTCTATACTTGTCTAGCTAGCTAGTCTTGCATTTTCTCATCTCTCTTCTTGGATGAAGATCTGTTGTTCTCTGCTGCCCACACTTTTGATGGAAAAGGACCAGGACACCCTCGATTGGATACCCTCTGCCTGTAACCACTCCTATCAGGATTCTACTATTTTTTATTTTCCCATAGTCATTTTTTGGTAAATGTATAATGAATAGGATTTGGGGGTAACTTTACCATAATAATCTATGTGGGGCATGGATAACTAGATCATAAAACTTTAACTATAAAGCATTATTTTTACTATTTACAATTTTCTTCACCTTTCCAATTTTTACCGAACAATTTAGTTTTGTTTACAAACGGGGTATGTGCTATTGTGATTCTTAAATTAGTTAATTGTCTTTTTAGTGATCTTCTTTACATTAGTTAATAATGTCTGCATTTAAATGTTGTCAGTAGTTTATGCAACTTTTTCAAAAGCCCCAGAAGGTATGTTGCAGAAGAAGCTGGAGCTGGGAGTGGAACACCTCTGTCTCCTTCTAGCTCTGCCATCCGACCAGTGTGGCCTTGGTCCTGTCTCTTTGTCTGTTTGGGTCTTAGTTTATTTATGAACAAAATGAGCATTTTGTATCAAGTGACCCCAGATGTCTTTCTGGACCTAGCATTCTGTATGTCCATGATGACTGTCAACATTTTGAAGTTTTGCGTTACACATTCTAAACCACCTTTGAATACGCCATTTTGAAAAGCATCACAGTTCCTTTTGTTCAGAAATAGTTTTTCACACCCTGATTGGAGAATGATGGGAGGAAAGACCTTTCGGATGAGACTCAGATGGGAAAATAAAGGGGAGGGGGGAGAATTGAGCTTCAAACAATTGAATGAACACTTCACAGATGGTAGGCAGCTGCCTTCCAGTGGGGCTGGAAGGCTGAGAAAAGACAAATTGCAGGACAAAGTTTTAAACCATGTGTTTGGTAGATTTCCTGGTTCCCAAAGTGGGGTGAGTGTAAGGATTCCACTATTGATTCTGTTCACTACAATAAACTCATTACTAAGAATTTCTCCACCCTAAACGACCACCTTGTCACCCTGACCTTGAACCTTCCCCATATCCTTTCTTAATAATATATTAGCTCAAATATTTTTATATCTATGTATATTTACACTTATCAGAGAGATATCCAATGCATAGCTTGTATTTTTATTGTATAAGTATGCTTAGATATCTCTCTGTGTTATTACATTACAATGAGTACAACATCCTGTTATTTTATTCTAGCTAGAAATAAAAAGCTGTCCATGAAATAGGAAGGTGGCTTTTATACTATTATTTTACATGTCACATCCTTCTTCTACACTGGCTTCTATCTGAATCCAGGCAGGTCTTTCCATGTCATCTCTTCAAACACTATAATCCAGTTGAGAATGCCCATCTGATGTATTGAGCAGTAATTGATTCCCTTTATAGGCATTACCATGAACCAGTTTCCATGTTTTAAAATGCTTGAACATGTTTCTCTCAACAGCTACATACAGCCTTTGAGCCTTTTCTTTTCATATTTGATTTCTTTCTGTCTTTTGTACTTTTTGTGTCTTCCAGTTACTTCTTAGCTGTCTGTCCTCTGTCCCCAATTTGATTTCCAATGTCTTAGTCTCCAGTTAAAATATTTACATTTTCTCACCTGATTTCTTTTCAGCCATTAAAATATAATTGTAACTTTTCTAAATATGATATTTTAATTAAGGTCACTTCCACCTAATATTGGAGCAAAGGTATACACAATAATATTTTGGACATGGATGGATATATTCTAAGAGGAGATGTTTCTTCTTTGGCTTCTGGAATAAACTTTCTCCAGTGCTAAAGGACTATGTAAAGAAGAATATTTTTTTAAGACACCTGGCATCTAGAAGATATTCTGTGAGTGGTGATTCCATTTCAACCTCATTGTGAACTTTCATAAACCATAGCTGGTGAATCAGGGAAGAGGCTTTGCTCGAGAAGTTTCATGTTCCTGAATCCCTCACACCCTGCTGTTAGTGCCTATTCTGCCTGTTCAGAAAACCACCCATGGTTGTGGGGGGACTATTTTGGAACCTCACATCTGCATGTGATTGAAACTGAATTTAAGCTATATTAGGCAACAAAGGACATGGGACAGTATTAAGGATTCTTTTGCAATCCAAAGCCCAGGATTCAGGTATGCTCGGAATTAGGGTTAGTAACACTCTCAAAATTCTCTCACTTTGTTATTTATGCACATCTATTTATTTTACTCTTTTTTTCCCCTAAAGACATGCTTCTCATTTCCCCATGGCATGAAGCAAAAGTTCATTTTTCCACAAATCAAACCTTTCAAGAGAGATTGACTTTCACATTTCCAAGTCCCAAATTCCTGTGGAATGAATCAGTACTCGCCAGTTTTGTGTGAGGTTTTCACTCCTAGACATATACAAAGTTGAGACCTCAGAGAAGTCAGGATTAATCGAATTTGAAACAAACTCACCTCTCCATAACCCTGACCCTTCAGGACTATCACAAAGTCATGTGACTTTGATAGGGAGTTTCTGCAGTAAACCTTCACAGAGAGGACAGATAATAAAACACTCTCCCAGGCAACTGGTTCACACCTTTTGTTCCCTTCTAAAGCCTCCAACGCCCCCCATCCCCATGCTTTAGCTTCAGCTTTGCTTTTCATTCCGCTGAAGAATAAAAGCAATCAAAAGAGAATTCAACCTGTTCTATTAGTAAATCTAATACTTCTTTTCTTTGACTTAACCTCCAATAACCATGGGTGATCTGCCCTCCCTATACTGTGTAAAGCCAAACCCTCTACCTCATCATTAATTCTCATTTTCTCTCTGCTACTTCTCTCTTCCTGCATCATCAGCTCCCCCTCTCATGGTATCATTTTCATCAGCACACAAACAAGCCATAAAACCTTCTCTTTAAAAAACCCTCTTTTGACCCACACATTCCTCCAGCTACTGCTCCCTCTCCCTGCTCCTCCTGGAAAAACCCAGTAGAAGATTTATCTGGATTCTATGTCTTCAGTTACTCACCTTTCCTCCTTCTTGAACCTCTTCCTGTCAGGCTTTTCCTCCCACTACTCCTCAAAAACTGATCTTATCATGGTCACCAACGACGTCAAGTTGTCAAATTCAAAGGAAAATCGCAGTCTGCATTTTACTGTAACCACCAGCTGCACCTGTCACAGTTGATCAGTTCTTCCTTCTTAAGACACTTTAAAAATTATTATTTTTTTAATATATTTTATTGATTATGCCATTACAGTTTTCCCATTTCCCCCCCTATATTCCCCTCCACCCTGCACACCCCTTCCCACCCACATTCCCCTTCTTTAGTTAATGTCCATGGGTCATATATATAAGTTCTTTGGCTTCTACATTTCCTATACTATTCTTTCTTTTTTTTTTCTTTTAAATATATTTTATTGATTATGCCATTACAGTTGTCCCATTTCCATAATAAATGTTGTTAATTAAAACATAAAACCTCAAGATATAGTTTATATCAAGCACTACTAAAATACATTAAGTTGTTCCTTGGTCAAAATACAGACGATACACATTTGAGATGCATTCTGGTTCTGATATATGACTTGAAAGCTGTGCTTTCCACAGGTTTTACAACAGAAGCTAAATATTTAATAAAGTTGAGTATATAATAAGCCAATGTCCCTTCAGAAACATGTTAACTTTTCTCAGCTATCTGTGAATGTTCATTCATTCCTACCACATGAATCACTCCTCATGATCTACAATTCCTGCTGTCATAAAGAAGCAGGTGGTCCTTTGTCCTAATCCATAAAAAAGAAAACAATTCTTTTCTAAACTACACAATGTTCTCTTGTCTTAACTCTAATGCAGGAGAATAATGTCCTGAACACCAACTTTATGAAGTTATATTGCTGTTACAGGTCCACACATCTAAACATATGATGTGTGATTGGGCTGAAATTCACACCATATGTCTTTTAGTGATTATATTTTATAGTGATTACTACATAAATGTTGGCTTTTTTTATTTCTGGGCATCTCAAACATACAGCATTTAAAATTAAACATTTTATCTCATTTTTGTCTACCTCCAAACCACAGAGGACATAGAACATTATATGCTTTCTGAAGCATTTCCTTCTTCTCTCTTTTTAAACTTCTTAAACTCCTCTCCTTTCTTTACTTTCAGATCATGATTCTTATTTCACTGAAAAAACCCACTCCTCTTGCTGAATTTCCCAACTCAAATAAAAGCAATTCTTTTCTCCCAGGTACATAGACCCAAGTCCTTGGTGTCAGGGTTGACCCATTTTTTTTTTTTTTTGTTAACAACTCATGTCTGATCTGTCAGCAGATCCAGTTGGCTCTACAGAATTTAATAATTTTTACTTCCATTACCCCCCTACACCAAGAAATGTCCATTTATCTTTTGATTGGACAACCACAGGTGGATAACTGATCTCCCAGTGTCTGTCTTTGCTTCTCTTCATTCTTTTGTCCTGAGAGCAAACCAAATGTCCATTGTCTCCTTACTAAAATGTAGTAAGGAAAGGAGATAATAGACACTGGGTGTATGGTTAACATTCCATACATATAGACATGTAGACCAATAGACATATAGTTGGTGTATGGTTAACATTCTCTCCCTAAAATGTAAGGAGAGGAGGCAATAGACATAGAAGCAGAAACTTTTCCTGTTTTGTTCACTGCTATTTGCCCAGAACCTAACACAGTGCCTGGAACACAGAAGCATGCAAAGCAGTGTGCTAGCTGAAAGAATCCACCAATGTGCGAGCTCCCTGAAAAGCCAGGACCTTAGCTTATCAACGTTCATGTTTTCTATGCACAGTACACGGTCAGAAAAGGGCAGGTGCTCAAAATGTATTTGTTCAGTACATCCCTGAGTTACTGGGAGTAACACAGATAAAGCACCAATTCCCCTCTCTTGCTCCTTTCACGGGTTGTCCTGTTGTTTCCCTTATTGTAAGGGCACTGTAAAAAGTCAAAGGGATAAATCTCTCCAGTATTTCTAAGGGATCGTTTATTTGTAGGGATGAAGAGCCGCAGATCACAGTGGATAAAAAAAATATAAAGGGCTGAAGCAAGGAATTGATTGAATAGGGAGCACAGAAGCAAAGCTGTTTACAGGGAGATGAAGGTGCAGACTGTCTACGTGGGAAATTATAACATTTCTTGCTTAGCAACGTGGGGATCTATGAGCTTTCAGAATCTAAAGCAAAAATGCCCTGGGACTTTAGCATAGCAAAAAATAGCTTTGTTTTTCCTTCTTTCACTCCTGTATTCTTATCTTCCTGTTTGCTTGATTCCATTTTTCTTACTTTCCTTTATCTTCTTGCATTGAGAACTCACTATCTGCCAGACACGTGAAGAAGTAAGGATGCAGACGAGATCCTTGTACCTATGGAGTTTGTTGTACGGGATTGGTGGGCCATGGAGGAACATTAGAATGAAACAATAAAAGCTTTGACATCATTGTATGAAGATGTAGGTACACCTGCGGTGTTATTTCCATACACATGGAGGAGCTTCCAAAGGCAAGTGTGGGGAAAGACGGCATTTCCCAGGGGATTTTGAGATTTGATCTGGGCTTAAAAAAATCAGTAGGAATCTTCTAGCTAACAACAACAAAAAAGGCATTCTAGATAAGGCGACAACAATCTGGATATGTTGAGGATAAAGTAGAGCATGTTTTGAAAACTACAATTGTTCCACATCTAGGGAAGAGATGGCATGTTTTGGTAATTAAGAAGATAACACTAAAGGTTGGCAGAAGCCAGAATATGACATATAGAAACTAAAATGAAGTGCCTGACTTATTCTGGGTGCTCTGGAAAGTAATTTCAGGATGATAATCAGGGAAGTAAAAGCTAAGTAGAATTTTTTGTGTTAGTAAGGTAACCTTAATAAAGGGAGAGTTTCCTTATTTGTTGAAGACTTTTAATGTGCCAGGCAATGTTTATGAATTTAAGAGATTAGCATAGTGTCTCATTTTATTCTTCTAACAAACCTCTGAAAAAATATTAGTAGGTTTGTTTTAAAAAATTCCCTTAAGTGTGGCTAGTGTGCAATCACAATTCTCAGGCCCCTAACTCAAAATCCTATAAGTCTTAACCACCATTTTCATAATTGTGACTAGAAGAGAGGGCAAAGGAGGGGGTGGCACAGGAGATGCAGGAAGATGAGGTAGCAGGGGCAAGCCTGGAGTGAAATGATGCACGTGGGAACTAAAGCATGGCAGTGGAGATTGAGAGAAACAGTGATTTTGAGACAAATGAAGGAAATAGAATTGGTAGGATGGTGACTAACTTGATGTTGAAGAACAAGCAACAAGAGTGCCTAGAATGTCAGGTTTTTGACCATGTTAACTGGGTGGGAAGTAGGGGCATTCATTCATAGCAGTTTAAGAAGGTCAGGTTTGGAAGGGTTCCCATGTGTGGAGCTGGAGGGCCCTGTAGGGCACGGGCAGTTGGATACACAGGATTAAAACCCAGCAGAGGGCTGTGAGCTAGAGGACAATGAGCATGTGCATGTGAAGAAGATGACTAAGGGATGGCTGGGAGACAAATTAGAACAGGGGATTTACGAAAGCGCTGGGGAAACCTAAACACTTCACATGTTACAAGGAGAAGGAAACCTGCCAAAAGAGTCTGAAAGGGAGCAGGAGGAGTCGTAAAAATAAAGCTAGGAGAGAGGGATACCCCAGATGCTGAGAAGAAGGCATTCCATGCAGAGATGGCCAATGATGCAAACTATCACAGCAAGGACAAGCAGGGTAAGAACAGAAGTATGCCTATTACATTTGATGATATCAGGGTCGCTAGTCAATGTATCAAAAGAAATCCTCTTGGTGTTATGGGAGCTGGCCCCATCTGGAAGATGGAAGAATAGATGAGAAATGAGCAGCCAACGTGCAGGCTAAGGGAGGTGTGGGATGGTGGCTCGAGCAGGGTGGGATCATGGGAAGGACTTTTGGGAAGCGATAGACTCCAGGACAGTGTTGGAAAGATGATTTTTGAAGAACAATAATGTTATGAGAGCTCTGAGATAGAAGTGTGACTTGTTTCAAATGTGCTGGTGAGATAGGGCAGGGTGGATGCTATATATATATATATATCCTTCAGCTTTATTCAGGCTTGCAAACTACACAGAAACTGTTACCTTTTTAAGTATGAAATAGTTTTTTTTCTTTTTTTCTTCCCTCTTTGCCTCTCTCCTCTGTATTTCCAGGAGCACAAGAATTTGGAGAACAGAAGTTCGATTTTATTCATCACCAGTAAATTTTTCCTTTCGATGCCAGCATTGACAGTCCCCACCGCTGTGCTGCCAGGGGAAGATTTTAAGCTGGGTTAGGATGCCTGACTGACACGGTGCTGTATCCAGAGTTGACAACACTGTCAGGCTGACTCTTTGTTTCCGTGTCATGCTCCTTCCTTCAGAAGGAGGCTGCATCCTCGATTCCAGTTTCAGTTCCCTTTGATTAAAATATTAAACAGTGCAAAATTTCAGGTGTTTCAACACAACAGTCAGAAAACTGCTTCTTCCTTTCTTAGCTGAAGTAAGGGAACATTTGTAATTATACAGAGAGTGTATGGTTAACGTCCTCTTCATCTTTATGTTCAGAAGTAAATCCTTCAGGTGAGATGGAGTTCATTGATATCAGAAGCATTTCACTGCAAGGGGAGCAGGAGGGGTGGGTGGAGACAGTGGAAGCAGAATGGATGGGATGCTTGTTCTGATGGAGTTGTTCACCTCAGAGACACGGTGCTGGAAATTGTAAAATTCCAGGTTGGTTCTGCCCCTTGGTACTTGTACATGGGCTATAACTTTTCCCAAGGCTTAGTGGGTCAGTCTGCACTTTCCTCACATCTGAGTGCCAGTGACCTCACTCTTAGGCAACGTCAAGTGGCCTGGAACCAATGGCTTTTTCTGCCAAGGGATTATGCCAAGCCTTCCTGAAACCTGTGGGTGTTCCAGTAAGGAGGACTTAGACCAGCTGGACTACCACTGAATGTCTAAGGACTCGACAAAATCTCTATGTTGGCTGCTGTGGATACTGAATAGCAGTTTAAAAGGCTGGTTTTGATGCTCAACATCACTAACAATCAGAGAGATGCAAATGAAAACCAGAATGAGATATAACTTCACACCTGTCAGAATAGCCATCATTGATAAATCAACAAACAGCTAGTTCTGACGAGGTTGTGGAGAAAAGGGAACTCTAGTGCGCTGTTGGTGGGAATGCAGACTGGTGCAGCCATGGTGGAAAATAGTATGTAATTTCCACAAAAAAACTAAAAATGAAACTACCTTTTGACCCAGTGATTCTGCTGGTTGGGATATACCCGAAGAATCCCAAATCACCAATTCAAAAGAACCTATGCACCTCTATGTTCATAGCAACATTATTTACAAGAGCCAAGTGCTGGAACAGCCTAAGTGCCCATCAGTAAATAAGTGAATAAAAAAACTGTGGTACATTTACATGATGGAATACTACACAGCAGAAAGAGAAAGGACTCCTACTTTTTGCAACAGTGTGGATGGAACTGGAGAATATTATCCTAATTGAAATAAGCCAGGAAGTGAAAGGCAAACACCATATGATCTCACCTATAAGAGGAATCTAATGAACAAAATAAACTAACAAACTAAACAGAACCACAAGCATGGAAACATAGAGCAGACTAAAACTGACCAGAAGGGAGGAAGGAGGGGGATAAGGGTGGAAATAAGGGAAAGGGACTAGACGAAGAACATGTATGAATGATCCATGGGCATGGAAAATAGGGTGAGAATTGACAGTGAGAGTGTGGGATGGGATGGGCAGAGGAGGGTAAAGGGGGAAAATTGGGACAACTGTAATAGAATAACAATAAAAAGGATTTAATCAAAGTAAAAAAAGCTGATTTCAGCATTAGTCATCAGCAACTTTTTAAGTACTACTGAATATCCACAGCAGCCAGTATTGAACCTTTTGCAAAATGGTGCACCTGCTATGGTAAAATGTGTGGTGGTTCCTCCAAGCATGGAAAAAGGGTATAGTAATTCCACTTCTGGTTATATCTCCAAAAGAACTGAAAACAGTGTCCCATGTTTGTAGCAGCATTACTCACAACAGGAGGACAGGGGACTAGTGCTCAAGGACATATGACTGGGTGTCACAATGCGGCATGCACGTACAATGGAATGTTATTCAACCTGAAACATGAAAGAAATTCTGCCACCGGCCACCACATGGAGGAACCCTGAGGACACTAAACGAAGTGAAATAAACCAGTTGCAAAAAGACAAATGCCGAATGATTCCAGGTACATGAGGTATTGAGAGTAGTCAAATTCACAGAAACAGAAGGTAGAACGGTGGTTGGCAGGAGCTGGGGAGGAGCGAATAAATGGGGAGCTGTAGTTTCGCGGGTACAGAGTCTGAGTCTTGTGAGATGGAAAGGTTCTGGAACTTGGTTGCTTAGCAATATGAATATACTTAATACTACTAACCTGTATGTTCTCCTTGAAAATGGTTTATACGGTAAACTGCATGTTACGTGTATTTTACCGCAGTTGGAAAAAAAGCATGATTGGAGAGTAACACCTGTGAAAGGAGAAAAGCAGAAGGAAGAAGATTAGGCAGGGGGGCTATCAGGCTGTGATACAGACCTGACGATCTCTCTCAGGCCAGGAGGAGCTGAGGAGCAAAGTTTGTCCCTCAGTGGGGGCTCACTTCCTTCACTTTGGCTGCCAAGGCCTTGCTCGGTCATTGCTGCTGGGCAGCGCCGAGGTGAGCAGGACCTTACTCTGAAAGCTGAGGCAAACGCTGGACGGGTCAACAGTGGGGGGCTGTCATCCAGGCCCACTTCTCGAGTCTGGGCAGCAAGTCCTTCTCTGAATGGGAATGAGTGACCCATCTCCATGGGAGCACTGGTGAGTTTTATTTTCCTTCATTTTGCATTTCTATATTTTCCACATTTCTAACAGTGAATAAAAGTGACCCCTTAACTGGAAAAGAAATAAATTATTATTATTGTATATGGCAACCAGTAATCCTAACTGTTGAGCCATTTGTTGCTTATTAAATAATTGCTCTGCCATGCCGGTTGATATTTGTCAATTTGAGATTGGACATCAACTGTAGATATTGCCCTCTTTGGTTTTTTTCCTGTATCTCTACCAAAGTATGAAAGGCATTCAAATGGATCATTGCAAAGGTATTAACCACCATACACGAAACTCAGAAAGCATCCTTTTATTTCTGTTGAAAAACGAAGCTGTCATAGCAGGCTCAGGCAGGGGTGGTGATTCCAAAGCAGGCAACGATGGGAGACAAAAGACAGGTAGGCATCGCCGTTCCATAACACAGGCAAAAAGCTGTACAATTTCCACATGAAGGGGACTTCTCAGAAGAAAATACAAGTGAAATCACCTGAGTGTCAGCCCTGGAAACTTTAAATTATTTGTGAATTATGTACCTGCATCCTGGGTAGGTTGGTGTCAAGAGGGCTTTATTTAGAAAAGAATAAAGATTTTCCAGTTTCAATGAGGGCGAGATGAACTAAGGGAGCAAGACAATTATAGAGAGAATTACATACCCCAAAGTTGAGAGAAATGTAGGGTTATTGGCTTTTCTCTATGTCAGGAATAACTGCATTGAGGTATTGGGAATGCACCCATGCAAAATTGCTGGAGTAAAAAATTACTTTTTCTTGCAAACTCACAAATAGAGGATCAATAAACTGCCAGGAGACAGAAAACACTGAGTAATCACTTGTATCAAACTGAAGCTATGCATGCTTCACATTTCTGGGACCTGGCTTTATATCTAATTAAGCAACTGAAATGATTTATGGACTTTAACATTTACTTTAAAAGTGGAATTTGAAGGGCAAATTTGTCTTTCTAAACTCTACCTGTTCAAATAGGAATCTCATGTCACAAGTGGTGAGACTCAAGCCATCTCTAGTTAGTGACCTGCCTGGGTTGGGATAAGGTTAAATTGATCATAGAGTAATTTACTAAAACTTGGCAAGATTTTAAAGCTCTCTTAGCCCTGTAGGGGTTTAGGAAGTCTCTTGCTTGTTCTTCTTTTTTTTTTTTTTGGTTTGGCATGCATTCAAAAAAGTTTGTAGCAGCGAGGCACTGTTCTGAGTACTCATGACATGGCAGTGAGTGAAACCCAGCAGAGTCCTGTCCTCAGGGAGTTTAGCTTCTAGTGAGGATAGAGAAAGGTAAGCAGTACATAAAGAGAATAATCAGATAAGTTGGTACATCAGAGGATGATAAATTCCATGAAAAAGAACAAAGTAGAAAAGATGGTACAGGGAATAGATGGTGAGAAGAAGGGTAATTTTAAATTGGTAGAACAGGGAAGGCCTTCCTGAGGTGACATTTGAGCCAAGACTTGAAAGGAGCTCGGAATGAGAGATGTGCATATTGGAAAACAGTGCTGCAGGTTGAGAACCCAGCAAGCACAAAGGCCCTACATCAGGCATAGCAGAAGACCGGTGACATAAACAAATTGGATATTTTGAGGAGAGCTGAAAAATGTGATCATTTACAAAGATGTGGGCAGGTTGCAAGGAAATAACAAGAGACAGTCTAGTGTTCAAGAGCTAGAGATGGTGGGGCACTACAGTCATCACTAGGATTGAGTGACACGTGGTAGCTGGAACTTGGAGTAGGAGACGCCTGTGCTGTAAGTCCACCTGGCTGGAGCTGTGACCTTGGGATGAACCATGTAACCTGTGTACCAGCACTGCAGGAAGGAAGCACCAGAAAGGACAGGACAGGAAAGACTCTAACCTCACTCTTATCCCTCCTTTTTGGAGAGGCTCACTCCTTCTTCCCAATGTATAAGACATAATACAATACAATAAAAATGTAAAGAAATTTCCACTAGGTGGCCATCTCTCGGTTGGTTAATTGGATTTTATTTTTCTAGCTTTTATACTTTTTTAAGGCATTTCTTGTCTAAATCCCCCATGTTTGCACTTCAGCTTTGAACTGTACTTTGTGAAAGTTGGTCTTTAGGCAAGCTCAGATATGTTGTTTTGGTGTTCCTTTAAGCCATAATTTCTCTAATTTTGGTGGGGAAGATCCAATCCGACTAGCATTTATGAAGTGTTTTTGGTGTGCACAGTAACTGGTTATGTCCTCTGGGAGATGCAGATGCAGAAGAACTCTCAGATGCTTGCTGGCTTAAATGCAAGTAGATGTTGCTTTGCTTTTCTCAGCACTTTTCTTTCCTGCTGAACATTTCCAGATAATATCAAAAGTGCATCCTGGGCTTACATTTGTTTTATTATGGCTATTATTAAAATTAAAGTTTATGATTTAAGAAAAGGCCTGTACATGTTGAACCTCCCACTTATGAACATTAAATTGGTCATAAGGCAGAAGCTCTTTCACTTACCACTGTAGACTAGCTTCTGCCTTGTAATCAAGTTAAAGTCCAATTTACATATGGGAAACAAAGTGACTTTCAGAAATGTTAATGAGATCTTGTCCTTTCTTATCTCAGGGCCCTCCAAAAGACTGAGCATCAGCAACTACAAAATACAAAGACTAGTCCTTACATTTCCATCATGCTTTCCATTTTCCCTGCAGCCGGTCACACTGGTCTCCTTGGTGCTTTTTGAATATATGAGTTATGTTTCTACCTCGATCTTTGCCCTTGCTATTTCCTTTGGCTACAGTGCTTTTCCCCAGGATACACACGGGCTTGCTCTATTATTTCATTCAGGTCTGTCTGCAAATATCATCTACTCAGAAAGGACTTCCTGGATGACCTTATTTGCATAGTAACACCCCCGTGCCTATTACTTGATATCTTTCTACTAAATTTTCTCATTCGGTGAACTCTACTGCTTTACATTACATTATGTATGTATTCATTTATTTTTATTTGTTGCAATGAAATGTAAGGTTCCTGGGGTCAGGGATTTTATTTCTCTGCCGTGTCTGGGGCACCTATACACTTAGAACCTAGGAAAACGTAAATCGCTACAGTGGAGTGGGCCACAGTTGAGTCCAGGGGGAGTTTTAATAGCAGTAAACATTGGACAGATGACATGG
>VMDR010007304.1:0-41269 GCA_007922815.1 Macrotus californicus | reverse complement strand
ACTGTCAGCTGATTTCTCAAAAGAAACCTTACAGGCAAGAAGGGGCTGGAAAGAAGTATTCCAAGTCATGAAAGCCAAGGACCTACATCCAAAATTACTCTATCCAGCCAAGCTTTCATTTAGAATGGAAGGGCAAATAAAGTGCTTCCCAGATAAGGTCAAGTTCAAGGAGTTCATCATCACCAAGCCCTTATTATATAAAATATTAAAGGGACTTATCTAAGAAAAAGAAGATCAAAAATAAAAACAGTAAAATAACAACAAACTCACAGCTATTAACAACTGAACCTAAAACAGAAACAAAAACAAACTAAGCAAACAACTAGAATAGGAACAGAATCACAGAAATGGAGATCACACAGAGGGTTATCATCAGGGGAGTGGGTGGGGAGAGAGGGGAAAAAGGTACAGGGAATAAGAAGCATAAATGGTAGAAGATAGACAGGGGAAGGTTAAGAATAGTATAGGAAATGTAGAAGCCAAAGAACTCATATATATGACCCATGGACATGAACTAAAGAGGGAGAGTGTGGGGGGAAGGGATGTGCAGAGCGGGGCGGGCGGGGGGGTGGAGATGGGACAACTATAATAGCATAATCAATAAAATATATTTAAAAAATAAAAAAATAAAAAGTTGCTAAAGGAAGGAAGGTTTAATTTAAATGGAGGCTAGTGCTTGGGTACCCTGACCCCAGAGAGGTCCTGCTCACTCGAAGGCCCTGATTCTATAACCTAATAGAATAAGAAATCACCAGACCCTCTAAAAAGTCTCCAAAGTACACCAGAGGAACAAAGAAGAGAACTCAACACCAAGGTCAGGCCATAGGAGAGAGAGCGTGCTTCCTTCTGAGACAGAGAGCTATGTTAGATGCTACTCTCCTAGCTGGCCTGAGTGAGAACACAACTGTGGGAGCCAGCCTCTCTTTATTCCGGGAAGGAAAAGTTGAGCTGGAGATAGAAAGGTGATCCATCAGGGGAAGAGACAATCAACCCTCTGGCCTCATTTTAGTTTTAACTAGATCCACATTTGCTCTCCAGCTTGGCAGCACAATGTTGACAAATGCATTTCCTCTTCATCCACACATCCCCTGATGGCTTCAGGAGTCCCTAAACAGTATGTTTTGGTGCAAGTTTACTCATAGGAACTTCAAGAGGTCTTATCCCTAAGCAGATTCATTAAAACAAATGAGTCCTTGACATTAGTTAGATTTTTCTCCAAATCTAACACTGAGGCCTGATGCACTCACTTTTCAAACATGGAAGCCACCCATAGGCCCTCAGTAAAATGTGTTGAATTCATAAATACATGAAGGCAGCATGCTGGAGGTGTAGGAAGATCACACGAAGGGTCTGAGGACTGCTTCCCTCCCGACTCAATAAAACCAAGTTTGGGAAGAGGAAGGAGAAGAAGAAGAACTGAGGGGACAAAGGCAGGAGCGAGCTGCTCCCGGCTGGAAAGAGGTGGGTAACCCTGGACTGAGGCAGGAGTTTTCTACACTCTGGGTCAAAGACAGACAGAGAGATGGGAGGGGCGGGGTGGGGAGCGGTGGGGAGCAGGGGGAGGAGGTGGGGGTAGGGAGGGGAGAACTGGGGACACATGAAGACCTACAAAGGCTCCTGGAGCATCTTCTCTTCAAACTGGGAAGTAAGTATGTGTAACTCGCCCCCCGCCCCCATCAATGTTTTCATGGAAAAGGCAGGTCTTCGTAGAGGAAGACCACAAGAGTCCATGAGAGGCTGCCTCCTGGGAAGTTATGGAAACAGGGGCTGTGGGCAGGCGGACTGGAGAGGCGTTTCGGCAATGGTTTGCCCTGGTATGTAAAAAATTTTTCCTGCTTGGATAGTTGGCAAACCTCTTAGAGGCAAAACGGAATTTATTAACAGAAAATATTTGTCAGGGACTGCTCCCTCCCCCTTCCTTGTGTTTTTTCTTCCTTGTCTTCCTTCTCATTCTCTTTCTCTCTCTCTCTCTCTCTGTCTCTCTCTCTCTCTCTCTCTCTCTCTCTGTCTTCCTTTTCCCAGGGTGGAGAGCTTCATCAAAATCTCCCCATCTTCCTCTGTGGTTTGGATCTTCGAGCCTGGCTGGACAGGAGAGGGAGAGGGCTTTAGGGGAAATGCTTGGCCCTCCGCCCATAGGGTGGCTTCCTTGTTTACATGCAGGTGTCAGCTCTCTGTCCCGGCAAAAGCCTGGACTGATATGGAGTTGTCTTTCCTGAAGAATTCCTTGTGTTCACCCTGGCATGGGCCTGGAGCCCCACAGACCTGGGTCTGCATCTATTGTTACTATCAGAGATGTGACTTTCATCTTTTTGAGCCTCCATTTCCTTAGGAGTAGCATGAGGGGGGAATAGTACCTATCTCTTGCCATTGTTGTGTGGGCAAAATTAAAAAAATTATATGTTAAGTGTCTGGTACAAAGTCTGGCCCAGAGTAAAACCTCAATGAGTGTTAGCTCTGTTCCTACTGATACAAGATGGAGACTGTGGTAGTAACCTGCTCACAGGGCTACTGAATTAAGGCTCAGTATGGTGGCTTTGGGTACCAGTTAATAAAGGAGAGATAAGACCTAGCTTTCATGAAACCTACACTTAACCAGAGACAGCAGAAAGAGATGCTTATGGAGAGTTTACTATGGATCAAGTGTTGTACACACTTTACTGGTGTTATTCAACCCACACAGCTATCCTACTATTATTCCAAGGCTAATAGTCATGGTGGTTGAACCAGCATTTGAACTCAACCATCTGGTTTCCCAGGGCACTTTCTTAACCACGATAAATGTTCCATCACTGCAGCAGTAAAAGGGAACATGGAATCACATTTTAGAAATTGAATGGGCTTGAGACATCAGCTTTTACAGGCCTCAGTTTGCAAAGGAGGAAAGTGAAACCCAGAGAGGGGGAATTCTCATTCAAGGCCATGCAGCCAGTGATGGTGCAGCCAGGACTAGAAGTCAAGCTCCAGGAATTTGGGGTCAGTATCTCATCACCAAAAAAGAGAGGAATGCTCAGATGTGCGGGGGAAAGAGCTTGCTGGTCAACCACACTGCCCTTGAGAACCACAGGACTAAATTTAAATTTAAAGTCACAAATGGGAATTTAAACCAACCCTCCAAATCAAAATTTTATTGTAACCACCTTTGATTGGATATTGGCCATGAGGGAGGCCTCAGAGGGCGTATATGCCGTGGGGGGTACTGAAGACGGAAGACCCCTAGTTTGTGGAAGTGGGGACAGGCTTTCGGCCATGTTAAGCTCCTCTAATGAGCTGGAGTGTGACAACTGCAGGACTCGACTCCAGAAACCATTGTTAGGCACTGCCTGGAGATGCAAGGCAGAGGGACCCATGGCTGTGTCTCTTGAGGAGCCAGGAAAGACTCATTTTCAAGGACCCTGAGGACCCATGGCCAGGGCTTCACTTTCTCCCATCCAGACAGAACCCAGCCATACCAGTTCTTAAAATATTGAAAAGCACCTGCACCACTCAGTAAATAGCCACTACCCTGAGCCTCAGTCCTGCCCCTGGCCCTTTCAGACCTCCCTCAGTTCAGCAACTAAAGAGTTAACACATGCCCCAGCAGAGGGCCTTTGCAAGCCTGCTCTTGCCTTCAGAGTTGGCTATCTGTTAAAATTGCTCTAGGACTAAAGTCATTCTTACTGTTTTTAAATAGTTTGAATGTTACCCCCAGATGAAGCTATCCAAATGGAATGAGGCATCTAAACAGAGCCACATGGGGTCCAGCTGGGATGCCCCCCACCCTGGAGATATCTTGCAAAGAAAATCTGAAGGGATAAGAGATGCAATTTAGTGGCCAGGAGAGTAAGGGTTTGGACCAAAGCTCTGATTAAGGGGTAATCTCCTTGTAGCATGCTGGGTTTTAAACACAGGGCTTGGCGCCTTGTGCATCGTTCTGCCCTTGGCTGCCCTCTGGGCCCCTCCCCAGACAGACTCTGAGTGCAGGCCTAGCAGCCAGAGGCCTCATTATTAATACCCCTTCAAGGGCTCGACTCCCTGCGGCTTCTCTGCCAGCAGGCCCTCCCTCCCCTCATTGCACACGCTGAGGGCTTATGCTCCTAGACAACATGCGCTGGAAGAATGCAGGTCAGAACAGCCACAGAAGGCTCCCCAGCAACCCATGAAATCCTCTGCCCGCCAGGGTCCTCTGAAGGTCATCCAGGCAGGGTTGAGGGAAGGCAGTTTTCACCAGGATCCAGGCATTTGCAGGGAACGAGGTTCAGTAACTTCTGGGGGATAGTGTCCAGTCTCTTGTGACAGTCAGAAAAGGATTCCTTAGTCTCCATCTCAGTCCCTCCTATCCAAAGGGAGGAAAAGCAAACTGGGACGGGGGGAAGTGAGTGTCGGGGGGAACAAAGCCCATCCCCTTTCCCCATATTGCTGTGGAGACGCTAGGCCAGAAGGCAGCTTGTTTCACTGGCTCTGAAGCTAGGCTCTCCGGGGCACACCTCCAGGCTCTGCTCCTTCCCAGCTGTCTCACTCCAGAGAGGCAGCTAACCTCGCGAGCCCAGTTTCCTCGTCTATAAAATAAGAGTGACAACAACTCCTGGTCCTTGTAAGGATTAAACGAGGTAATGGGTAGAAGGTTTCTACCTGTTGTTGGTTCCTTCTCTTCTTCATCATATTAGTTGAGCAAGAGAACAAAAACTATCTCCCTAGCCATTCAAATACCCACAGAGGAGTAAGTTGCTCCATTCTTCCTGCCACAGCTTCGCCTGGTCTTTCCTTCCCCTGCTTTCCTCCTCCGGTCCTCCCCTGAGAGTGGAAGAGTGAGCGACACCCGTCAAGGGATGTTCCTGAAGCCAAGCGGACAGTTCAGAAGGTGTGGTTTCTGCTGCTTTGTGCTCTGTCAGGAGCCTCCCGAACATTTGGTGTTTAACCCAGCACCTTCACTTCTAGGAATCAAAGTGAAGACATTCAAGTATTTAAAGATTTATGTGCAAGGATATGAGATATGTACACACACACATATCCCAACATATTTATTTGACATTTAGGTTGTAATATATATAGATAATGTGTCAAATAAATTATGATAAATTACATGAATAACTAAACAAATTATTTATCTATTCTAGAACACTATGCAGCCATTAAAAATTCAGTTTGGGGCAATATTGAGAAAAAGAGACTTAAAATATAAAGCACAGTGAAAAGTTAAGGTAGAGCTGTGTTCGTGGCACGGTCTCAAATACCCACTAGAATGTGAATTCTGGTCAGTGCCGAGTGTTGGAATTGGAAGTGAGCTTTATTTTCTTCATTACAAAAGTAATCTATGTTCACTGCAAAAAATGTGGAAAATGCAGAATGGTACAACCAGCAAAGGCTGATTTTAATTTTAAAATCTCTTAAAAGAATGGTTGGTTTCCAATCAACCCACCAAGAAATCAGCAGTAAAAATGATCAGCTTTCCTCACTGCCTGCTACCCACCTCCAATGTCTGCAGCACTGTCTTCTGCACACCCCCACACGCACTCACATGTGCACACACATGAACATACATGCACACACGAGTACGCACAGAGCACACCACCAGATTTCGCCAAGCCATGCAGTCAAGTCCCTGGGGGGAGCTGTAGGGGCTGAGGTGAGAAGGAGGAGTGGGGAAGGGCATTGTGAGGGGGATGTGACGTGAGCAGGGAGGGTGACTGGCCTTCTAGGAATGAAATTCCTACTAACTGCCATCTTCACTCAGAGAGATGAGCTGGGAGTCTCTCCAGAGGAAAAAGTCTTCAGGATGGTTGGAGCAGCTGCTGTTTTCAGAAGAAGATAAGCAGCTGTCCAACAGGACTTGAGGGCCTTGGTCCCAGCAGTGGGAGGGTTTGCCAGTTTTCTATTGCTCGATAGCAAACAGCCTCAGAATCCCGTCGCTTAGAACAGCAACAGGCATTAATTTACTCGTGTTCCTGCGCTTTCGGCAGGGCGTGGCCAGGTAGGTGGTCTCCACGCCACACACTGTCCGCCGGGGTTGCTGGACTGAGGGTAGAGGGTGGCTCAGCCAGGGCCATGGCATCAGCACGTCCACCCCTCTCCACGCAGGCTTCTGCTCCTCATGGGCTGCTCTGGCTTCCTCTCAGAGCCATGGCTGGGCCCCAACAGCAAGCGTCCCAGGAGACCAGTGGTGGGAGCTCCAGTTTGTGAGGGCCTGGGCCCAGGCATCGGCACAGACTTGTCTGCTTCATCTGTGTTCATTTGTTAGAAGGTCACAAGCCAGTCAGTCACAAGTGGAGGGGGGACAGATCCCACCTGTTAGGGAGTGAGGGCCACAGACAAGATCATTCTCTGGGGCTTCCCCAAGCCAAGCTGGTCACAGCACCGTGGTACTCATGCAGCTGGAGGGGATAAGAAATCTGTCAGCGAGCACCACAGATCTGTCCCGCCTCTCTGTCCAGCAGCAGCCGGCTCTGGTCTGGGACAGGACAGGCCACTTTTTCTTCCTGGCCCACCTCCCCAGCCCCCACAGCATGGGTAACCCTTTCTTTGGGCTCTCCCCCTACACCCACTCTGTCCTTGAGGAGTCTGGACAACCTCTTGTCCCTGACAGCCCCCAAGGCGTGTATGAGCAAATGGAATGTGCTGTGACTCCTCAGAGCCAGCGCTAGAGACCAGAAGATGGCAGGGACCACTCAGATGTCCCTGGCAGGAGAATCAGGCCACTTCCTCTCCATGGAAGTGACAAGGGGACTGAGGATCGATGACAGAGAGGCAGGAGCTAGTTGTGCTTTGTTCAGTCAGTATGCAGCCTGTGGGACTGGCCTCATGGGACTGTGACTCCCATAAGCCTCTGAGAAGTGACACCACCTATGGAGTCAGAGGACACTGAGGTCAGAGCAGGGAAGAGGCTGGCCTCAAAAAGCTGGCACTAGACCCCCTTCTGCTGACCCCAAGCCAGTGCCCCCTCTATCAGCCCATTAAAGATGAAGGGGAGCTCGTCTTTGATGGGAAAATGCTTGCAACCCAGCTCTCCACAGAGAGCCCCAACAGGTCACCTGAACCTTTCCTCTAAAGAAGCCAGCAGCTGAGGAGTGACCTGCAAAGCCAAGGTCCCCTTCCTGAGCCCAGCGTCCCCACCTACCTCAGCCAATAGGAAATTCTCCAAAGTCACCATTGTCATCTTTGTAAAGGCAGGGACTGTACTTCCTGTGACATGACACGGCCGAGGCTCATCTGCCACCACAGCGATGCTTCCAGGGAATGGCCATGAGGTGGGAAGGGTGGCACGGGAAGCTGTGATGGGTTTACAGGGGGACACGTGTGCCCTCACCTCACACACACACACACACACACACACACCGGGTACCCCCTGCCCGGGGGAAGAAGCACGGCTCTAGGCAGGGGAGTGGCAGGCTCACTTGGTACCGTGGCTGGCACGGCAGTGGAAGGGCTGGCACCTGAACCCAAGTGTCCGGGCATGAGAGCCAACAGTGCTAGAGTTCTATGACTGTATAGCTCCTCCCCCAGGCCATCCCACTGGGCCGTTGTGACCTGTCTCAAGGCACCCGGATGAGGGGCAAGAGAAGGCTGAAAGTCTGCTTGGGACTGACGTGCCCAGACAAGTTCCTGCAGGCAGCATGGACCCTGTGTCCCCCGTCCTTCCGTAGTGTCCAGCAGAACCCACTCTTCCCATTTTTCTAGTTTATGGTCATGTAACAAAACATATTTATTGCATATAGGCTACAGCCAGCCCTCTGTATCTATGGGTCTGCACCCATGGATTCAACCAAACTCAGACTGAAAATATTCAAGAAAAGAACACTACGTGGTTGCTCACATGTACCATGTAGTTAGGCCTGTGATGGTTACATGTGGACTGAACGTGCACGGACTTTTTTTCTTGTCCTTATTCCACAAACAATACATTGTAACAACTATTTACATAGCATTTACATTGTATTAGGTATAAGTAATCTGGCATGATTAAAGTGTGCGGGAGGGTATGCACAGGTTATGTGCAAATACTGCACCATTTCATAGAAAGGATTTGAGCATCTGCAGATTTTGGTATCCACGGAAGATCCTGGAGCCCATTTTCCACAGGTACCAAGGGATACCTATACAGTAAGTGCCTGGAACTATTGTAGACACCAGAAATACAGGGAACATCAGGTAACAAAACCCCTGCCCTGTGGAGCTGATGACCCCCTGGAGGAGACAGTATCGTGTGGGTGGGGGGTGGGAGGTGGGAGGTGGGTGGCAAGTGCTATGGTGTCAAGGCTGGGAAAGTAGAGCAGGGATGGAGAGCGCTGGGTGGCTGCTTCAGTCAGCCTGGTCCAGAACACTCTCTGAGGAGGTGATGTCGGAGCAGGGACCTGAATGGAGGAAGGAGCCATGAGGGGACCCAGTGGCAGCAAGCCAAGCCAAAGAGGCATCAGGTGTCAGTACCCGAAGTGGGGAGGGTCCTGGTATTTCAGGAAAGGGGCAGATGGAGGAAATGAATCTGGAGACACGACTGAGGGCTCCTGCTCTCTCTGCACTGGGGCAGAGCCTAAAGGGAGAAAGACGCGCCTGGCCTCTGCGACAACCAACCACTTGTATCAGGTACCTGTCTCACGGAACTCTCCAAACCACCCCAGGTTTACACAGTGGGCTCAGAAAAGCTACCGATTCGCTATTTGGCAGCGAAATTGGGGTTGGAACCCAGGAACACATGCTCGAGCAGCCCATTTTGTCTCCACTGTGGCAGGTCACCTTCTGCGAAGCAGGCTCTTTCCCTCAGAGTATGAGGCACTTTCACCTCAGCTGTTGCTGCATGGGACACACTGACCTGTGGTCTGCGCACTGGACAGAACCCTGGCGAACGCCTGCCCTTTGGGCTTCAACCCTGACAAGTTCAAGGACAGCACCGGCTCTCACTCGTGACTGATCCCTTGCCTTCCCAAGGCTCCAGAAGAGTTGCAGTCTGTGTGGCCATGGGACACCCGGAGACCAGGACAGAGGGAAGTGGGGCTGCTCGACTGGTCTACAACCTCTCTTGGGTCTTTCTGGGCCTTTCTGACCCCTCTTGCTTGGAACCAGAGGAAGACTGAGAGGGCAAATGAAGAGACACACAGCAGCGGAGCCGGAGGGGCCGAGAGCAGGTGTCACTTTTAGAAGTGCGGAGAGCTCCGTGTTAATCCTACGGTAATGTCCCAGAAAGCTTTGTTTTGTTTTTTAAATTTTTAAACATACATTTATTGATCTCAGAGAGAAAAAGAGAAACATCACTTGGTTGCCTCCCATATGCACCCCAGCCAGGGACTGACCCCACAATCTAGGTGTGTGCCCAGATGGAGTAAGAATCGAATCTCCAGCCTTTTGGTCTGCGGGACGATGCGCCAACCAAGTGAGCCACACTGGCCAGGGAGAACCTTTGTTTTTTAGAGTGAAGGCCCTTGAGAATCAAGGTCAAGAAACCACCTAGTGACTGAGATGAAATTGTCACCCATATCCTCTCTCTCCCCTGCACCGTAGAAGGACCAAGGGACAGGTCAGACAGCACAGGGGCATCCAGGTAGAGCCAGGCCTTGACTTGTCCAACCAGAAAGTTCCAGAATGGTGGGCAGCAAGGACAGGTGGAGGCCAAGCTGCTTTAACTCAGCCTAAGTCTCAAAACACCAGGCCTTGTATTCGTGCTGTTGGGATGTGAAAGCGATTTGGGGAGGGTTGTCGTTTAAGACAAAATTGCTTCCTTTCCAGTTCCAAAGATTCAAGATATACTTTTCCATCCACTTAATAGAGAAAACGTTCTATAAGCTTCCTCTTCGTTCTCCTCAATTCTTCTTTTTCTTTCTAGTTCTCTCCCTGATCTGCGTTTGAGCTCTCATGCTCTCACATTCTCCCCGTCCCTCCCTTTTCTTTACAACCCAGTGCAAATGAATAGTATTCTTTGGGGCTCATGAGGGAGTTTCTGAATGTGGGAGCCTGGCTGAGGTGTGTGTATCTATAATACCTGAGCTCCATCGCAGGACTTTGCTTACCACCCTGTTCCTTTGATTACAGTCTAATCACATGTGAGGGCCGAAGCACCTTCTGCTGTGGCACCAGCCGTGGGAGAGACGCTACCAACTATCACAGCCTCTTCCCCAGTTGTTCAGCAGTGACATCAAATATCCTCAGGCCCAGGCAAGACTTTTAGAGCAACCGTGCTTCCAGAAAAATAAATAGGACATTTTTAAATGGACATCAATCATAAAACTTGCTCATAGCGTCTTTGAGGAAAAAATGAGTATCAAAGGGATTCAAGCTTTTAGGGAGGGATTAAAAGAAACACAGGAGTCTGATGCTAGCAATGATTCAACGCACATCAGCTTCATGTGTCCAATGGTTTTTCTGATTCAATGCATCTCTGAGCACCCACGCCCCACCTTGGAGTGGCATCGAGTCATAAAAGATGCTTTGTTATCAAGCAACCCTGGTTTGGAATCCTGACTCAGTCACTTACCAGCTGTGGATATAAAAACATTTCTCTGAGATTCAGTTTCCTCATCTACAAAATAGAGACAAAAATATCCAGCTCTTAGGGTTGAAAGGACTTGAGATCATGTCTTAAACGCCCCGATCAATGTTAATTTTTCTATTTCCACATGGTTGCCTTGGGTGCTGTAGAGATGATTCAACCAGGTATTACCACACCCTTAGCATCAGAAAGACTACGACCGTGCTGAAAAGACAACACTCAGTAATGTATAATAAACTGCCAAGTGAGGGCCAAGTTGGAAATAACACACAAAGAGTAAGGACTGAAACGGGGTGTCTGGTTGAGTTCGCTTTCTACAGGAGATGGGCTTTAAAGGACTGGTAGTTTGGACAGAGCTGAGGCTGGTGTTTCAGGTGCAGGTGTGGAAGGAGGAATCAAATTGACATGTCTGTGGGACAGTCAGATGACAAGGTGAGACTGACGAGAGGAGAGAAGCTGTGGAAGGCAGCCCCACAGAATGACATGATGGGGCCCGGGGGGCTGCAGGAGCTTGGTATGGAGACAATCAGAAGCTAGGGAGAAGCAGGTGGGCATGAGTTCATCGGAAATGAAGTTAATTGTAGGTTCTGATATCATGCCATCAGAGTTTTATGGAAAGAAATGCAGGAGGAGCAGCTGGTGGAGGGTCAACGAAGAAGGGAATGAGGAGGTCCACCAGTGACGTGGGTGTGTGGAATGGAAGGGAGGAGAAATCAGGGGTGACTCCTGGTGTGTGTCAGGGTGGCAAGGGAAGCATATTGTTGGCACTGGAGACTGAGGAGTCAAAGGCGGAGTTACCTGAAGAAGAAAGCCATCTGGTCAATTGTGCCCAAGTTTATATGAGATGGCTGAACGAGAGCCCTCTGTGTAGATGTCTCCAGGGAGTGCACACCTCTGGAGCGCAGGGCCTGGTTCTGCTTCTATTTAATTCTGCTCCTCCTCTCACATTATTCCAGCATCATGTTCCCTGAAGCCTCCACTGAATTCATAACCAGGTCTGCCTGGAGGCAGGAAGTTATGCAGGCTGTGTGGTGGCAGCCAGGGGCAGGCTTCACACCTGTGTTTCCTAAGTCTTAGCTGAGTCCCTGAAATAGCTTGTGGTCCCCCAAATATTGTGCTCAGACTCCCTCACCTTTCTGCAAAAGAAAAAGAAGAGTTTCTGGAAAGAATATGATTCCATATCAGGCAAAATTTCATGTTGTAGGGACGGTCAATTCCATAGAGAATCTTAGAATCCCAAGGTCACTTGGGGATGTTCTTTCTGTGCCTCTTGAAAATATCGTTCCTTGATTATGCATGTGCTGAGTATCTCCTGCCAGTTGGTAATTTGTCTTTTCTCTTTCTTTAAGGTACTCTTTGATGAATGCTCAGAGGTACTTGGGATGGATCGTCTTGCCTGCGTACTCTGCCTCCAGGGAGCCCACCCCTCCTTATCCACGGCGGTCGACCATGGCTTCAGCTGGCAGGGCCCTGTGGGATTCTGGGCACCAGAACAGCCAGCAGGCCCAGAGGCAGCCAGCATCAGGAATCAAGGAAGGGAGTTCCAGATGGAAGCAGCTGAGTGTGAAGATGCTTGACTGCAGGCCAGCCCTGGGGTGGGGGGAGGGAGGGGGCTTGGAATGCCCTGAAAGGTTCCAGACCAGCGGAGAAAGGCTGCTAGGAAGGCTAAGGGCATCCGCACGCAGACCCAAAAGGATAGCTGATATTATCAGCACCTGTGTGAATAAGATGTGGGGAATTACAGACTCTCTAGGATTGAAATTCCCTCACCCTAAAATTCCCATGTCTACCCTTCAGCTTCCTGCCAAGATGAGCAAAGCAGTGTCTCTTGAACAGAGAGGGAAGTCTGTCGCAGCTTTTACAGGTCATTCATTCAAGACCCCCTAATACCTCTATTGCCTTTATGCAATGTTGAGAACAATAGGAAATCCAACTGCAGGTTTTTCTAGGCATCTAGAAAGAAAAAGATAAATGCAGAGGCAATGATTTATATCAATGAAATGGATAAAAGTTAGAGAACAGAAAGAACTCTGGAACCTGAGAGGATGTGAGATACAGACTGTACTCTTGAAAGTGAGACTCTGTGTCCTTTTGTGGAAAAGACAGTCACACTGGGCCTCAGTTTTCTCATCTATAAAATGGGGAGGCTATTCTCTGCCTTGCCTTATGGGTATCACAAAGAGTCAAGTCCATATAAGATGCTGAAGACCTTGACATGTAAGAAGGACCTCCCTCCCCTAGGTCATCTTTCAGAACTACCAGAGGAGTGAATGAGCCAGAGCTGTCTGCCGGGTGCAGTCAGATTCCCTCATCTGCACAAGCTCAAAAGCCTGATTCTCTTTACATAAGTTAATCTCCTCTGCAGTTTTTTCCTTCTTCTGGGTTACAGAGGGCAAGTGCTGTAAATTCTCCCGAAGGGGGAAGCTGGGCAGATGTACTTGGGAACATTTGGAAAACTAGGTTGGCATTGGAAAGGAAACAGCCAATATATTTAGCTACCTATGGCATGCCAAGGCCTTATTGAGACAGAAATAAGCACAGTAGGAGGAATCTCAATTAAATAGTTTTCTAAGCAGTCAGTTCTGGGCTTTTCCTGAACATGGATATAGAGCCGGGTGAAGCATAGGACAGAAAGCCACAACAATTCTGAGCGGGGCTTCTGACGCATCTTGGGGCTCAGCTGTCTGCAACATCAAGCCGGTGACACCAGGGGCAGGGGACTGGCCTACCTACCATCCATGGCCCAAAGTGCAGGACACCCTCCTTTGAGGCATTTTCCAGAACCCTGTACGTTGGCGGGGCCCATCCACACCTAGTCTTAAGCACCACTGGGTATCTGAAATATTCTTCCTATGAGCTTCACCCAAACATTTCCACTGGCTATCACTCGCTAAGAATCCTGCCTCACGGAGAAAGTGTTCTTGGGGTGACCTGAGGGAAAACAATGACATTTTGGGCATGGAACTCCGCCAGTCATCCCCCTTATCTTTGCTAAAATACACAGCACTTCATTCAACCTGGAGGCAGTTGTTAAACCAACTGGGGTGTGAGGATGGGCTTTTGTGACAGGTGGGGGAGGATGACCAGGGCACCTGGTAGTGGCAGAGCCAGTCCGTCACGGAAGCCAGATCTGTCTGCCAACGCACACACGTGTGAATTATAACAAAGATCTTTCTTTTTTCATATTTGAGATCGTATTGTTTTGAAAACAGCTTTTGCCGCTTAAAAATGTATTATCAACATTCTCTCATGTCAGTGAGTATTCTTCTACAATGTGATTTTTAACATCTACATAGCATGCTCTCATTTAGAAGGCAGACTTTATTTATCCAACCTCCAGCTGTTAAGCATTTGGATTGCTTCCTGTTATTATAACGCTAAAATGAACACCCTCCGGGTGCAGCCTCGTGCTCATTTCTAATCATTTCAACAGGCGAGGTGGCCCCATGGTTAAGAACAAGGTGAAGAGCACCTTGTAGCTGTTCTCACGAAATCTCAATCCCAATGTCATGACGTTTTAGTCATTAGATCTTCCTCAAGTGATATAACCTCTTTAGGCCTTATTTTATTTACGTGTAAAATAAAAATTTACTTGTAAAAAGTATTAATAGTACTGTACTTACAGGGCTGTCCTGAGCATTAAATAAATTATTAAATGTAAAGTGCTTAAAAACAACGCCCTCCTTGACACTGTCCTTGGCTGAGAAAGCATTCAGCAAACTGTAATTACTGTCTTTGGTGTTATTATATTCCTTGAAGAAAAATTTCTGGATTAGCGAGTTATACATTTTTAAAGCCTTTGAAACACACTGCCCAACTGACCTTCTGAAGGGTCACGCCAATTCACCTTCCCATGAGCAATTCATAAAGACGTCGGGTTGTCCAGTCCCCCTTACACGTTTTTAGAGCCGCCAACACGTGTGCTTTCACCAGCCCGGCTCTCTCTGCGGTGGCCGCACTATCAGTCCCTTTTTTTTGGAACCCTCAAAGCTCGTGGGCCTCTGTGAAGAGAGGAGGTGCTCATGGGTTTTTTGCTGTGGCCTCCAAGTTCCTCTGAACAAGACTCTCAGAGCCTCCTCCCGTCCTCCTGTCTGCCCGATTTCAACATTGCCCCCCGGACTGTCCACGTGCGAGGGGCTTGTCACCAGCACGGGCATCATGTCAGGCACAGTCACCGCATCTCCAGGTCTGTGGGGCCACTTCCTTTCATTTCCATCCGGGCTCCTCCTAGGTTTCCCCGCAATGCCACCCCTCCCCTGCCCCAGCCCATGGTCCCCAGGCCTCTGTGGCCTTGCACTTTCTTGTCTCCTGCCAAAATTCCTGGCTCCCTGAGCCAGGTAGAAAAGTGGTTTAGTTTGACCCAATCTGGCACTTTCTCAGAACCTCCCCTGCCTCTGGCACATTTTTATGTTTGGGCAAGGCCCAGAGAGCTAGAGAATTCCTCTCCCTCCTTAGCGTGGGTCTCCGTGTTGGCATGCCAACAGCCCCAAATATTTAAAGCAATCATGAAAATGAGCTCAGAGTCTCATGCCAGAGCCTTGAAAGGAATTAGGCTAAAAACAGGGCAAAGGAAGAGGTGAGGCTGAACGAAAAACGCCATGAAAGGCACTGCCCGGCACAGCGTCCCAGAGCCCTCTCAGGGCTTCATTCATCTGGAGCCAGGCACGGGGCTGGGTGCTGGGGGTGCAGTCAAATGGCTCATCATGCCTGCCTGCCCTTGAGAAGCTCCCAGTCTAGCTGGGAAAGCTACACAAAGAATCACAGTGCAATATGGTAAGTATGGAGAAGATGCCAGCAAAGGTGCAAGGTAGCCACCAGGGAGGGGTTATCAGCCCAACCTAGGGAGGTCAGCAATGCTTCGTGCAGGGTCTGTACCCAGCTCTGACCTAGGACAGGTGCTCACCAGGGTATGAGGCAGAGGACGTGCTTCCAGGCAGGCAGGAAATAGCAGACACAAAAGCACAGAAGCATAAGACAGGCTGGAGGAGAGGGGAAAAGTGCTCATACGTAACTGCTTTGTACAGTGTAAAGACCCAGCCTCTCCGCTGGGCATGTTTATGCAGAAGTAAGGCACAGGACAGAGAACGGAATTAGACCCAGGCTTATAATTTAACATTTTAAAAAAATGCTGACAGAGATGGACACTTGGATGCATGTAGACAGAAAGTCTTGAGCAGAAAGCCTTCATCAGAAGGGACTTTGAATGTGACCCAAGTATTGTGTGTGCAGGGGAGGGTGGCGGGGCTGTGTGTGCACACGGCAGCACCTTTTTTGTGATCAATCCAGGGAGGGGAGATGCGGTTTCCCACATCACTTGCATGATGGAAGAGAGTCATCTTGGCAGGTTGGGAGAGCTGGTAGTCCCCCCAGGCACCTGGCACAGTGCAGGGGAAGGTGCTGAAGTCAAGAGCAGTTGCATGAGTAAGCAAGCTGTGATTGAGGGGCCCGAGGGCCTCCTGGCTACCAGGAGGAGATGGGAGAGGTGGAGAGGGCTCAGCGCCTCCTCCTGCCGGAGCACTTCCAAGTCCCCACAGCCGGGGTGAAGACTAGCTTCAACCCAAATCTTGGGCAGTGGGCAGCCACAGGGAAGCCTCCTTTAGAAAGAAATGAACAAAATGAAAGTGACATGAGCAAAAATGATCATCAGGTGTTATAAAAAAGGAACTCTGTTATGATGGAGACATCCGCTAATAACAATGGTGTTACCATCATCATCTCTATCTATCTAAATGGCTTTAACATTTACTAAGCATATCTACTATGAGCAAGGCTGTATTAAGCCTCATAGGCACTTGATCTTCACAACAACCTCTGGATCAGTATCCTTACTGATCCCATTTTCCAGAGAAGGAAATGTCTTCTAAATGAAGGTCCAGGATGCCCTAAAACAGGGCGTTGTAAAAAGTGGAAAGTGCTAGGAGCTGAACTGTGTCCTCTCAAGATTAGTATGTCGAAGTCCTAACCTCTAGTTTCTCGGACTGTGACTACTCGAGGTAGCCTTTAAAGATGTGACTGAGTCAAAATGAGGTCATGAGGGTGGGCCCCAATCCAACATGACTAATGTCCTGATAAGAAGAAAATCTGGACACTGACAGGTACAAAAGGAGGTCCATATGAAGACACAGAAGAAGCCCAGGAGAGAGACCTCAGAAGGAGCCAACCCTGTCAGCACTTTGATCTTGGACTTCTGGGCTCCAAAACTGTGAGACCATCAATTTCTGTTGTTTGAGCTGCCCAGTCTATGGTCTGTTAAGGCAGCTCAAGCTGACTCAGACCCAGAGCAGGGGTCCAGGAGCGCCTTAGAGGAACCAGGAGAATCTAGTCTGCAGGTAGCACGGGGTGCCAGTTCAGGGGAACTGACCACCGTGTGCCTTTGCCTCGTCCTTGGCTACAGGGACTCTGAGGACACCTTAGCATTCTCAGCTGAGCTCTGAGGATGACAAGTCCCTCACCTCACCCACCCCCTTCACACACACACAATGTAGAGCAGAGCAGCAACAGTGCAGTTGATGGCTTCACCCTTGAAGAGACCAGGGCTTGAAATCAATGGGAGGAAGAAACGGGTTTAAAGAGATTAAAACACAAGACCTAAAACCATCATACTCCTCCTACTCTACAGGCTTAAACAGCAAACCTCCATGAGAGCTGGGGTCAAGGAGCAGGCCAGTAGTCCCACCTGGCTTGAGAAGCAAAACTGGTGTCCCCAAGGAATCCGCATTCATACATGCAGGGGACCAGGGCCCTGAGGATGGACCTCATGAGAGACATCATTATGATGGGCCACTAACTAGGTCAGCAGCTACTCTGTCTGGGCTCTCGGATTCCTGGAAGCAAGTTCATGATTAAAGGCCAGAGGCAAAACAATAGTCTTAGGTTTGGTGAAACTAAAATTGGTCTAGTTGGAGTGGGGTGGGAAAGAGAGTTTCAGAAACCCCAGTCAGCCCCCAGTGGAGAAGCTGTGAAGACCCAAGAAGCCCTGGAATCTGCAATCAATATGGAAATCACCGGAAGTGCAGAAGGAATAAGGGTTTCAGGTTTACTGGATGGTGGGGCCTGGAAATGGGGGCAGATAGGCGGGGTGTCCTGAAAGTTTAAGAAAGTAGGACTTCTGTTTGAGAGCAGACTTTAAGACAGGTACAGGCCACTAGGACAAAGAGGAGGCGAGCCAAAGACAGGGTCTGAAACAAGGAGGGAGTTCTGCAAGGGGGGCTCTGCTAGCGGGCCTCCAGACAAGGGGGAGACGGGCCTCTGCAAGCAGAGAAAGGCGCTTCAGCGGTGAAGGAGGAGCAGGGCTAGGGGTCTGAAAGGGACCTGCTGGATTTTCAGTTACACCTGTAGCGTCAAATTGCAGCTCCAGTGTTGTCCACATGTCTCGTGTTTCCATTTAACCATTTCCACACTTACTTTTGGGAAGCAGAGCGCACCATCAGCACAATGTTGGGCCAAAGAAATAAAAGCCGAGAGGAAATTGCACTCTGGTACAACATAATCAGTCCGACACGCCTGGGGTATCAGCTGAGACACGCATGTCTTCACTTATCTAAGTAGTAATGTCCTGACTGTCCCCAGCAGGTCCTCCCCCCTTGGTCTGGCTGAGAGGCAGCCTCACAATGAACTGTGGAGGGGCAGGTGTCCGCTCTCACTGAGCTTCTGTCACCACACCCCGATCCCATTTCTCCCCAGTCCCTGCAAACGTTTCTCACATGCTGACAGGTTATACAGTTCAAGACAAGGCGCCAGCGGGAGTCTGGGTTTGAACAAGAACCAAACAGTGCAGCAGGGACATCATGTGAGATGGGTGTTAAGTGACAAGGGCAGGAGCTGACCTGCCTGCTATTCCCAGCTGTCTCCCTTCTTGGGCCTGCTGACCTGCCCTCTGCTGCCTATGGGGTCAATGGCCCTTCTCAGGCAGGTCAGGTAAACTCTTCAAACCTTAATTTTGTCCTATGAAAAGCAGGCTTAGTAAAGCCCACCCTGCAGGGCTGTGGGGCAGGAGAAGCTCTGACACGGGAGAAGCCCCTAACACCACACCTGGCACACAGCATCCCCTCAAGACATGCTGTACATGACGGTGCTAACAGTGAAAATTTTCGTCATGCTTAGCTCTGTGTCAGAAATGGTTTTAAGCGCTTACTATATATGACCAGTTTAATCTTTCACAAACCTGTAGGGCAAATTCCATTATTATCTGCACTTTACAGAGGAAAACACTAAGGCACAGGGAGGTTCTGTAACTTGCCTGTGGTCTTAGAGCTGGTAGGTCTGGGATGTAAACTCAGGCAGGCTGGCCCCAGAGGACAGGTGTGAATAAATAATGAGCTGACTGAAACGTCCACGTGTTGGTGGATAAATGGACAAAGAACGTGGACCCCCATGCGTTTCAGGAAGGGGTGGGTCATCTAAGCAGCATGTTGACAACTTGAAGCCAGGAAGTTCTAATCCAGCCCTCACACTCCTCCCCACCTCCCGCCCCTCCCCGTCAACAATCTACTGTTCTCTGCAGTGGCCTCACCTGCTCTGAGCTAGAGGCCAAGGCTGCCTCCTTATGGAAACAGGAACCTCATGCCATCCTTTGGAAGGTTAGAACTGGAAATGACCCGGAGATCACCTAACCCCTAATTTCACGTTTGTGGGAACTGAAACAAGAGAGGGGAAGCGGCCAGCCCAGCACCACGCAGAGCCTGCTGAGGCTCTAAGCACCTGTGACCCGCACTGTTCTCAGTGCGCCCCGTGGCCTCTTCTTCACACCAGGAAAGTCACACCTGGGAGCTGGGAGAAAAATTATGGACAGACAAAAAAGCAAGTTGTAAGAACTGAATACACTGCAAGGCAGATTGTTTTACAACGAGCTCTTTCTTTGTTGCAAGGGAGTTCCTATTTATTTCAGGGCGGTGAGGTAATCAGGCCTTGCCTCTCCCCGCCCCTGCCTGAAGGCACAGGGAGATACTGGAGGGGACAGGACATTTGTACAGAACGTGCCCTCCCTGGGCCGAAGGGGCCACTTGCTGTTCCCCAAACATGCCTCGAACATTCCACATCCCACCCAGGGACATTTGCTCATGTCTTTCCCTCTGCTGGAATCCTCCTAACTTCTACCCCTGCTGCCCCATCGATGGCTGGAGAAACCCTCCCCAGCTTCAAGGGGACAGCTCAAAAGCCACCCTCTCTGTGAGGTGTCCCCAACCATCACAGCCGAAAATGACTTTCTGGGCTTCAGGGACTCCTCAGATCAGCAGGTACAGCTCTGGCTCCCACATGGGCCAGACCTGGCTGTGAATCTCCATTCTCTGTTCATTCGGGTGTGACTAGTCTCTCCATCTCCATTTTCTCATTTATTAAACGGGGATAATAACAAGCCTCGCTTTGTGGGTTTATATATATGAGATTAACATATTAACACATAGCACGGGGCCTGGTGCTCCATAAATGGCAGACATGACTGCCTCTCTAGGAGGTCTTACTCCTCGTGCTGTTTTGATTTATGGTTGCTGGGTTTGTGTCTTACCTCTCCTCCTACGGAGATGCCTATCTTGCTGTCAGGAACCAGACCAAGTGTTTCCTTGCCATTCCTACTGCACCCCTGAGCTCTGCACAGAGTCAGGGCCTGTGCGCAAGTATTCAGCTGACCTGGACACAGACAGGATGAGTTCACTGGGACCAAGAGCAAGGGGCTGTGACTTTTGTAAAAAGCCCATGGCGACTGTCTTTTCTAAACAGGCAGAGGTTTGGGGTAGAAATGGAGAGGGGATGTCACTCTCAGCTCTCATTACTGGTTTCCCTGTGGATGACAGAAGCAGTAATAATGACCTCCACCTAGTGAGGACTTCACATAGTCCCTGTCAGGCTCGTTGCCTGACCTCATTTGATGTTTACTACAACCCTATGAGGTGGACATTATCATCCCTGTTTACAGGTGGGGGATTGAGACTCAGGGGGGCTATGTCACCTAACAAACAAAGGTCAGATGACAAAGGTACTGCTGAGCTGGGGTTTGAACCCAAGGCTGCCTGAGTCCCAAGTCCATGATGCCAAGTCCAGGGATCTGAAAACTCCCTCCCACCATCTGTCCCTGTTCCTGGGAGGCTATCAAGTTAAGAAGGGTTTTAAATAGTTGGGGGGAAAATCAAAAGGAGACTAATTATTTTGTGACATGCAAAAATTATGTGACAGTCAAATTGCAGCGTCCACAAACAAAGCTTTATTTGAACATCTGTTCGTTAATGTGTTGTCTGACTGTTCCGTGCTATAAGAGAAAAGTGGGAATATTTGTAGGAGAGGCTGCATAGCCCGAAAAACCTAAGGTATTTACTATCTGGCTCGTTACAGAGAAGTTTGCCGACCGCTGCTCAGTGCCATGCTGCCTCTTACAGATAGAATTCCCTTTCAGAAAAGTTATGCTATAAAAGGGCACCCATCCCTGCAGCAATCAATCCTGGTCTCGGACTCTGACTTTCCCTTTGCATGCTGAGCCAGCCCTGGGCAATCCCAGCTGTCACTGGGCTCCCAGAGAGATTTGAAAGGCAGAGCTGGGGGCAGCCTCCAGCCTCTGCCAGGCAGGGACAGGCCAGAGCAAGCCTGGAAGGCGAGGGAAAGGGATTTAGACCCAGAAGTCAGCCTGACTGCTTTAACACCTTCGCCCCTTGATTCATGGTTTCCTGCTACATCTTGTTCAGCTAAGAACGTGCTTGGGCCCCTAGAAGGGACAGGCAGGTTGGAACTGATGAAAGCACAGGGGCCTCAAACCCTTTATCCAGCCCCCACCCTGGCTCCACCAAGCCCTCTCTCAGGGGCTGCTTCAGGCAATTCCCTCCCTGTCCAAGCCTCAGTCTCTTGAGAGGTGGTAAAATGAGAGGCTGGCCTGGCTGTTCCAGTCCCCACCTGCCCACACTCCTGCAGAAGGCAGGCCTTCCCCTGCAGATTGCACACACACTCCACGTTCTACAACAGCCTTTGCCCTGACTGTGGGGTGAGTTCCAAAGAGCAGATTTTGCTCTTTGCGGCATTCCTTTGTTTAGAAAAAATTTTGAGCACCAGCTACGTGTGGAGCTCTGTAGAGATATAACAGAAGTAAAATTAACGGTGGGCGCTTTCAGTTTGCTTCAGGATACAAGTTGCATCAGATGGGAAGCTACAGAACAATCCAAGCAAATCCGGAGTCCTAGGACAATGCCGGTGCTGGCTGTCTATCTGGCATGCTCCAGGTGTGTTCACATCCATGCCTTTATGGAAGCCGCAACACGTTCTTGTGGCCCAGGCATCTTTAGATGTATTTACAGAAAGGGAAACTGAGACTCTGAGAGGTTGCTTGAGATCAAAAGGCTGTTAAGAAGTGAAGCTAGGCTTTCATTGCAGGTGCTACTGGTTCTAACATCTGCGAATCTTGAAAAAATGACCCCACCCCCGCCCCAATTAGAGTGCAGTTGGCTGCCTGAGCACATGCAGGATGGGGATGTTAAGACAAACTTCTCAGAGAAGAAGAGCCTTAATTAAGCCCTTGCACAGCAGCAGAAAGAGCACTGGACCAGCAATAAAAAATTCTCCTAGATGCAGCTCTGCCTTCTAATAAGCCACACAACCCTGGGTGAGATTTTTCCTCCCTGGGTCTCAGCTTCCCCATCAGTGAAGAAGCTGGACAGAGTGATTGCAAAGTGTCACCCCACCCACTGCTTCTCTCTGTTCTTGCTTCAAGGGTGCTGCGTTTGCACACAGGATTCATTGTCCAGCTCTAGACCTGAACTGCAAAGCTCAACCCGAGTGCCTGTATCAGAACCTTAAAAAAACAGAGAAGCACTAATAAAACTCAGTGTCGAGCCATGTGGGTTCAAACCACAAAACTGGTAGAGTAGGCAGTTAGACAGGCATGAGCCGAGTAGGAACGACAGGCCAGGTACAAAAGATTACCAGGGCAGGGAGCACTGGGTGCCTAGCAACAAGCAAACTCAGGAAAGCAAAGCATTATAGGGTGGGACCTCACCCCTAGGGTGGCCTTTCCTCCCCTAGCATACCACTGGTCGTGCAGTTTAGACCCTCCTCGAGCTTCCCCCCTTGCTTGTCGCTAGTAACGTGGTAGAGCCCCTAAGAGGAGGAGCAAGGGGGCCAGAGAAAGGGCTCAAAGGACTCCCATACAAGCCTTGGCACAACCACTCCCCTAAGCACTAAGCCCTCAGGACAGCGAGGCTCTGACCTGCATCAGACAACCTCAGGAGCAAGGCCTCGCTCTGTTGACACACAGACACAGTTATGGTCAAACTGGAGACAGCATCCAGGCCTCAGCTGTGTTTCAGCTCCAGACCCAGAAAAGTAGCAAAACCAGACAAAAAGATGCAGTGGCTGACATCAGGACTGGCTGCAGGGCTAGTGATCCCCTGCCCTGGGGTCACCAATCAGTGGAGACCAGGACCCTGAGGACACACACTTGCAAAGCTGATGAATATTCTATTGAGATCCTCCCGGGACCTCCAGATAAAAGCCTTTAAGCAGAAGGACCCAACAGGGTGTTCTCTCTCTCTCTCTCTCTCTCTCTCTCTCTCTCTCTCCCCCTCACACGTCCAGGTCTTTCTGTCCCCATTTCTTTCCTGAAGGCTTGTACCTTTGCTCTCTTTCTCCTGAGCTCCAAGGAGAGCCTCTGTAACTTGTTTCTTCTACTTCTGTGACTTTCTTAAACTTTTGCTTATATTTGAGTCCCTTAGCTCTGAATTTTTTTTTTGGCAAACTCAAGGACTGAAGTCTGACATCTGATGCCATATGCTGCTAACAAAACTAGTTTTTCAATGGAGACTAAAGCTGTTATGTAAATGCTGCCTTCCCTTCCTAGTTGCACCCTGCTTGGCTTTTGTGGAATTCTCTTTCCAAGAGTAACCTGGGATTCTACTGAATCTGGGTTCTCAGAGCCTCCTGCAGTCAGAAACAGGAGAAAGGGATGTTGAAAAAGGAAGCCTGGGTGGTGGAGGAGTACAGAAGGAAGGCTGGAGCTCGAGGGGAGGGGAGGGTTTAGGCAGATGTGGTCCCAAAGGCCCTACGCAAATGGCTGGTGTGGCGAAATACTGCCTCATTCTTTCTACTGCCTCCAAGAAGAGCCTCTGTCTGGCTCCCATTAGTTGATCGATTGATTACTGAGCACACTTAAAATCTTATGGGCTAAAAAATAAAGTGATAAAAGAAAAAAAAACAGTACCACTATCCACAGACTTTTAGATCTAGAAGAAACTGAGAGAGCTTCTATCTTGCTGCCTCCACTGAACGAAATGTCAGAGGGAAAGTGACTTGCTTGCCGGCGGGCCGATGGACATCCCCAGGACCTGGGGACTTGTTCTTTTGGAGGCTCCGCATTATATCACGCAGGCCCAAATGCACCCACATTGAACAAATTTGGTCTGCATAATCTCAAAAGTATTTTTCTAATTTTGCTTTTGAGGTGGTTTGACTATCAATAACTTATTAAACTTATGGTTGCTTATGATTCTCTGGAATTTTAATAACTCTGTTCCCTAGCATGCCTACAAAATATGAAAACCTCAACTAAAAGTTGTTTTCATAGGAAATTTTTGTATGCGAAGTTTAATAGTCAGTGAAGGTGACATAAGTTTTAATTAAACATATATTAATTTTAATCTTGCATTTACCTTTTGGTATCGTGTTTTCTTGGGGACTTGTAAGTTTCTTAACACCTGCAAACCTCAGAAGTACTAAGCACTGTGAGCTAGTGACGGCAGAGGTAGGAACTCACCACCACAATTTCTCAAACCACTTCCCTCTCCGGAACACCAGTCCTGGAAGGGAAGAGAGGTGTGGGCCCCCACCTTCACTGCACCGTCAAACAGAGCAGGTCTCCTGCCCATTCTCACCTCCACAGATGCTGCTAATGCACGGAGATGATGGAAGCCGGGGTCTATCTCCCCTCCCCCAACAGCATTCCTAAAATTACCTGCTGTACAAGGGGCTGCCTCTCCTTCTTTTAGTGCTTCCCATCAAACTTCCTGGCAACTCCATACATGACCAAGGCTCTGCACGAAACCCCTTCCAAGGTTTCCCAGAAAGAATCACTATTAAGCAAAACAAGTGGGGGAGGGTGGTGCTTCTTGAAGGCTGATCCAGGCAGAAGTGGAAAGAATCTGAGAGTGTAAGCTAGAGACTGCAACTGCTCTCCTGCTGCCTCATTTTCATTTCCACTTGAGGTGGGGGATGGGGGTGGGGAAGGGAGAGTACTTTGCAGGGGGCCAGGGGGAGGGGAGCAGGAAGGTTGGTGCTGTGAACATACATACTGACAAAGGCGAGTCAAGTCTGGAAGCAGCCAGATCGCCATGACGAAAAGCTTCCCAGTCATAACAGTCACAATTTCAACTTCTCTTTCCTTTGAGGGGCCCAAAGGAGACCTGCTAGGCAAGACCAGTAGTCTGTTATACAGTAGGTGTGGAAGCAAAGGGACTGCTGTGTGACTGCCCTTGCTGCCACACCTCAGAGAGCACACACAGGAGACAGCGCCACCCAGTCAGATATGCCTTTACCTGTCCTTGGCATGTACAAGCATCAATGCATTATTCATTAATTGCATCTATTATCCACTTAATTAAGTCCTGTACTTGCTCAGTGCTTAGCCTGTGTCTCTCGGGTGCTCAGTCCAGGCTCCATGATCAATCAGACAGCACTGACCTTTCAACTATAACTACAACAGAAACGACAACAGCGCTCACTCAGGCTTCTTTCTGATGCCAGGTGTTGTGCTAAGCACTCCAATCTTGTCTCATTTAATTTGAGAGCACCTCACTGGGACAGGGATTGTCATTATCTCCATTTTATAGATGGGGAAACAGAGTTTTGGAGAGCTTAAACCTCTCCCCAGAGTCAGACAGCTAGGGAGAGTCAGAGTCAGAAAAACCCAGGTGGTGGGGCTCAAGCCCACCCTCTGAACCACTCCCCTCTGCTGCCTTAGTAAATGACTCTGGATGGCTATTACAGGTCAGCTGGTGATCTGTGTTCACGCCCATGGCGGGAGGACACGAGAATCTTCCGCTGGTGGTGGTCACTCAGGAAGCACCTGTCCTCAGGGACTCCGCATCTCTGTTCTAACTCCGCACCACTGCCCCGCGGCATCTTCACACCATGCAGCTAGCACAAGCTTAGCTTCCTCTCCTCCGAGCGTCGTAGCCATGCTATGAGGCAGACAAGGCAGGCCTTCTACCCCCACTCAACACATGGGGAACAGAGTGAAGAGTCTTCTCAAAGGTCACTGCAAACATTTGGTAGTGTCAGACTTGTAGCCCAGTTTTCTAAAGCCAAAGCCACCTCCTATTGTTGGTATTACTTCTCAAGGTCACGACAAGGAAAGGAAGGAGACTCTCTAGAGCTCTTGATTCTATGCTTGTCCTTGTCCCACCTGAAGTCAGAAAAGAGCTCTCGGGGATTTTCCATAGTGACCGACCATGGCGGTTCCTTCCCAGCCAACGCTCTCCCTTCATCATCTGTTCCTTCGGATTGTGCAGATCTCAGAACGGGCCTTATGCTCAAAGCACAACCATGCCTTTCATCTTGAGAGAGCTCACAGTCCCTCTGGGACAAAAAGGAGACCACTGAGCTAAACAACAGGCAAGGGGACAGGGATGAGGAAGGTGGCTGAGGGGAGTGAGGACTGCAGGCCAGAGCAGACCTAATGGTTTTGCAAAAGGTGGTCTGCCATGCTGCACACAGCTTGCTGAGCTCAGGGCACAGGAGGAGGCCTCCGACTTCTGACCTTCCTTTGATCTGCTCTGCTTTCTCTCTCACACTCACCTGAAGCTCCTCATACTTGTTGATCCAGCCATGTTAAAGGGTGCCAGGTTTCAAAAGGGGGCTCCAGTGATCAGGGTGGGGTGCATGGGGCTTTCCTGAAGGAAGGAGTTCTCTGTCAGAGGCAGTCTGGCTACAACTGAGACAAACTAACCACCCAGGATCCTTAGATGCTTGCTAATAAATGAGGAATATCAGGAAGACTGAATACTTGCTTCTCAAAGGATGTACGTTTTGTCCTCAATGCCATTTCACAACTTCAACCAATTGCATAATTCCCACCCCTCCTTGAGGATGAAAGCCAGCAGCACCAGCTTTCCCATATGAATCTTTCAGACATGGCCAGGCTAGGTTACATGCCCCTCCTCTGTGATTCTATAGGTCCCAGACTAAACCAGTGCTTACTTTAAAGGAATAATCCCAAAGACTGAATTCTTGAAGAAATCCCTGATTTTTCAGCACAGCTAGCTTATCAACTACCTTGTATGACCTTGGGCAGATTGCTTATCCTCTCCAAACTCAGTTTCCTCAACTGGAAAACCAGGCTATTAAGAGACCTACCTTCACAGTATTGGCTGAAGACCAAACGAGACACTAAGTTCTTCGTAAACTCTAACCCTATAGAGAAATGTCATTATTCCTCATTCACTAATCACTGTGCCCCTAATTGGCTGTTGCACACAAAGTGGGTACCAGATTCTACCATTAAATTGTTTTATTGGAAGAGATAAAAAGGCAACACAAATTAAAAAAAAACAACTTGTTAGCATAAGAGAGTAAGCTTGGAGAGATGGTCCTGAACGGGAGTCAATAGCAGCCTGGACAAAGAAAGGCCAAGTTCTCCAACCTTTGCACCGCACTTCAAAGGGCACTGGCCGCTGACTCACGGGTAACACAAATATTTTTCACTTTAATGTACTTCTCTGTTCAGCACACTCATCTCACTTTCCCTGGGTCCTTTCCACACTTATCGGTATTACCGCTGCCTTTTAAGTAATAATCCCCTAATTTTGAGTGTGTCAAAATTATGATAGGCATTTGTTTAAAATGCCAGTTTCTGGGTTCCACACCTAGAGACTCTGGGGTGAGCCCCACAAGTCTGCACCTGTGGGTGACCCCCGGCCCATTCTATCAGAACCTCTGCTTCAGGTTAGTTAAGTCCCAAAGGGCACAGATGTGTCATTTAACTGCCTGATACATAGCCAATGCTCAGCACTCAGAAGAGATGCTTGCTAGTAAATGAGACAAAACACGAAGTCAGAACATTTCCTTCTTAAAGGACGTACGTTTTGTCCTCAATAGCATTTCACAACTTCAACCAATTGCATAATTCCCACCCCTGCTTAAGAATGAAATGCCAGCAACACCAGCTTTCCCATATGAACTTTTCAGACACCCCCAGGCTAGGTTACGTGACCCTCCTCTATGCCTGCACAGCTCGCAGACCAACCCAGGTCTTACTTTCTACTGTTCTATTCGCCGACTTCACCACTAGCTTCTCCCACTAGTAGGAAGCTTGCCGAGTTCCTGGAAGAGAAGGTCTGTGCTCTCTTTCCTTCTGCCGTTGTGGCCAGTGACCAGCTCTAAATCAGCAATGGTTAATGGAGTGAACCACAGAGGGATCCGTGGTAAACACTTTGGGATAATAAGAGAGGGCAGTGAACTCTCTGTGATGTGCTATAAGGACCCTCTCATCCTAGGGTAAACCACGTGACTGTGCTTGTTTCTCAAGGAATGGAGACTTTGATCTGTCCATGGTTTGGGGGTGTGAAGGAATTATTTCAAAGAGTGGCCATCAAGAGATGTTCCTATTCATGCTGTGGAAGGGTCTCTTTGTTTTTCATACCAATTTTGACATCTTAGAGTAGGTATTTCAATTGGCTCATGTCAGAGGATTAGTCCCACTAAGATTATCTTTGTTACATAGCAGATCATCATAAATTGCATAATTTGCACCAATATCTGGTTACCTCTTGGAAAGGACCTGCTTACCCACACTGTTAAACTCCATGTGGCTGTGTAGCTTGCTTTGGTCAAGAAATGTGGGCAGAAGTGATCAGAGAAGCTTCCAGATGGCTGCTGTGGAATAGATTTGTTTGGGACGCCCATGTCCCAGGAGAAGGGAGATAATGATAGAAGCAGAGCCCCAAGCTGACCCACAGAGAACATCAGAATGTGGACAAGAAAGGAGCATTTTTGCTGTGAGCTCCTGCATTTGGGGGTTGTTACAGCAACATAGCCTGTCCTTTCTCGGCTCACGTCCAGGTGCCTTGTATGTCCCGTTTTTTGAATCAGTGAAAATGTTCACACACAACCAGACTGGTTTTATCATTTTAAGAAAATATGTTTCCTAAAAACACCTCTGTGGGCCTTAGTGTCCATGCTTTTAAAGTGATGGAAAGAATGATAACATAATACCAGTGTCAAATGTTAATTGAATGCTTATTATGTGATAGTCTGAACACTCTACAAAAAGTATCTCATTTTATCTTTACAACAACCCCATCGGGTGGGTGTATTTTTATCCTCATTGGAGAAACGGGGGAACAGAGGCCTGGAGAAGTTAGGCAAGTTGCCCAAGGGAATCAAGATACTAAGAATAATCAAAGATGGGATGCAAATGGTCTGACACCAGAGACTAGTCTCTTGACCTCTGTGCTACAGCCGTGGGGGTCATCTCTAAGGTCCTGTCCTCTGGACCCGCTAAGACTGTGATGTTGCCGTATGGTAACAACTACCCTAGCTCTTCGATTCCGAAACCAAGACCTCTTCTCTCCACTGCCCTCCTGTTACGGGGTTAAGGAAGTCATCTGTGCTGGCTTCTGGACATCCTGGAGGAAGGCACTGGAGAAATGGAGTGGACGCCCCAGTCCAGGGGACAGACCTCCCCCAGGTTTAGGAGGTCCCTCTAGCTACTTCCCTCTGCAAAGTCGCTGTCGTGCTGTGTGAGAAACGTGCCGCCAAAGCAGAAAGCCTTCCTGCTCTTACCAGGTTTTTACAGATGGATGAAAGTCGCTTACAGAAGTGGAGCCCTGGGAGGGGAACCTCTCTTGGGGGAGGCCAGGCTGAGGGGATGTGGCCTCTTATGTGGCTCTGGACTCAGGTTTGCAGCCCCGGGTCCTAGGGAATTTTGATCATTTTATTCTACTAATCCTCCCAACAGGCACTCCTCGGCCCCTAAGAAAGGAGCAGGACACAGGAATTTTCCCGAGAACGAAAGCTGTATGGTTTTCACAGAATGGCACTGGCAGAGCACGCACACAGACCTGTACCCAGTTAGAGGGACCCTGCAACAAACAGACCCTCCTGCTCCCATCTTCCGTTAGGCGGAAACCCAGGGCTTTTTTGAAAGGACATTTTCAGTCTGTTTGGTCCTGTCTCTTAATGACCTTGCTCTTGAGAATGAAAAAAGCTCAGGAGATCAACTGACCTGAAAAGACACTGGATCCTTCAGAGGAACAGAAATGTCAAATCACGGGCCCCCGGAGTTTCTCATCCCCTGGGCAGTAAGGACTCTCGCATCCCCAGTCCTGCACCAAAAGCAGCCCTGAGCTCCTCCAAGGCTGGTCTCAGATTTGATCCTCGGCTGTCCTGGAAAAAGCTCTGCATTAGGCTTTGGCTCCGTAGCCATCTAGTTGAAGGACTGAGGGCAAGTCATGCCACTTCTCTGGCTCTGCACCTCCTTCTCTTCAAAATGATGGAGCTGGATGAGACAGCCTGTACATACACCCCCCGCAGCAGGATTCCAGGACGCCGTGAGGCCTGTGGTTCTGGGGACAACACTGGCATGACTGTCTCGCCTGACGGTTAGCAGGAACAGCATCATTGGTTTACCTCTTCCCATCCACTCCCTCCGTTACTGGAAGGCCGACTTCCCTAAACTTCTGTCGCTCTACCTGCCCGACACCCAATGTCATCAGCCACTCTGTTTTGCTTCTCAGCACTTCTGGCAAAAGGATGGCTGAACTGCTGCAGGGGTGCGTCTGAGGACTTCCCTCACCTGCCTTCTCATCTTCCACTAGTAGAGTTCACGGAGATCTGGTTCCACTTGGGCATCTCTTAAAGGAGTAGAGTTGAAGCATGGAGGGTGAGGGGCAAGACTGGGATGTTTTAGGGTCCTAAGCAATACGGTGTGAGTAGCGCCTCGTGTTCGTCTACGATATAGCGTTCCCCCAATAGCCAATGGTCAATGAATCCACAGGTCAGCTCTGGATCAGGCTCCTCTGACTACAACCCCAATGCCCTCCATTCAGATGCTCTTCACCACCTCTTCCTTTGGGCCACTGAATTCTTACTCCCTTCCCAGTGTCCTGCAGTACCAACCCCTAACCCCAGCTCATCTTGGCCCTGACTCACTGGTGCTGACTCAACAAAGCAAAGCAGACAGACCCTCAGGCAGCCAACAGTGGACCCGGGCCAGAGCCTGCAGGAGTGGACCAGAGGGCAGGCAGAGGCGGGAACCCATCAATCAGCCTGTCACCAAGTCTTTGCGGAGCCCCCCAAGGACCTGGTCCCATGCCGAGCTGTGCAGTGGAGTCCCAGGAGGGGAGACGATGACAGTCTTTATTTTGTAGCAATGAGAGATGTGATGTCAGAGCTCTTTGGTGTTGGGGGGCCCCCAAACGTGCTGACCCAGCATCACTGACAGGAGGGAGTTTGAGCACTGCCATTATGGCTGCCACGGTAGAGTTTGGGGAGGTGGGATGGGGGCAGCCAGGGTAGGACTCTGAAACTGTATGTTCAAAGCTTAGGGTGTAAAATTAAGATGATGTCGGTTGTTTATAAGACACAGAGAGAGGAGGCAATCTGAAATTACGGGGAGATTTTAAAGCTCAAATCCACACCCTTGGTGCTGCCATTGCCACCAGCCCCACTTTTCTTTCCTACTGGCTTGCTGGGGTGGTCACCTCCTTTGAGTTAAAGCATTGTTTTTGAAATGCCCCCACTGAAATGAACCAACAATGCTATTCTTAGAGTTCTTTTTAATACCATTTGTACCCTGGTTTGCATTTGCAGGGGAGGAATAAGTACAGGCCCAAAAAAGATTTGGGGACACAGAGAAGTGACTTTGGGTTGAGGATGCCCTTGAGGATCTGAGAGCCCTAAGAACTGGAATCCTGGATCAACTACTTACCAGCTGTGTAACTAAACTGGGCTGTCCTTCAATTCCTCCATGCGGTTTTCTCACCTAGTGACGAGGAGTCGCGCAGTGACCTCACAGGGCCTCGTAAGAAGCACAGCCGCTAACACGTCCTAGGCACTTCTTTAGGGAAATGATATCCTCATTAGTAAGACGAGTAACGATGAGATTGGGAAGGGAAATTAAATTAGCTCATCGTTGGGGAGCACCAGGGAAAATGCCGCTTTCTCATTCTTCTGAGTCCAGACCTAAGGAGCAAAACTTGTCAAGGGCTCCCTCTGCCGTCCATCCCCTCCATTGGCCTTCCTACATAAAGTGACATGCCCAGATTCCTCCTCAGCCTGAATGTGCATGTGCCCCAACTTAATCAGCTGGGTCCTGCCTGTACTTGTTAACATTATCCCTTGAAAACATTGTTTCCTTTCCATTCTGTTGCTTCTCCTCTAATGTTTCGCCTTTGTCTCTTGCCTAGGTCGGCACTCCCATCACCAAAATCCTTCACTACATGCCACTCCAGAAAACCTGTCTCTTTATCTGTAAAAAGAGAAAACATTCTCTGAAGTTCTAGCCAGTAAATGCCAGAGCTGAAGCTGAATAATGTAATTTCTGCCTCCAGAGCTCATCCTTTCCCCACATTATTACCCCTCTCTGAAGGGTATGACCATAGCCATAATATTTAACTTCTTTATTAAAATGGGAGGGGGTGGAAATCATCTTGATCCCATGAGTGTGGTGTAAGAAGCAGGTGAGACACTGCCCGAGGAAGAGAATTGGCAATAAAGAGCATGACCAATACTAGCTATGACCTTTTAAAGCACAGCGTGTTCGAGAAACAGAAAGTTCAGCATGGTGGTCCTTAGAAGAAACAGGACATGGCAACAGATAAGGCTGGAAAGGTAAGCAGGAGCAAAGTCATGAAGAGTCTTGTAAAATACGGTCCCAGTTACCAAGTGCAGGGCTGGCATGAGGATTAAATGGATTCACACAGGTCAAGCCCTTGGAACACAGCCTGGCTCATGGCAGAGTGCACGTGTTAGGTTTCCTAAAGCAGGGAAATTCATGAGCAGAACAGCCTTAAATTGATGAGCTAAAGAATCGTTGCTTGGGAGGAAAAAAAGACTAGAAAAAAAGAACATTAGGAAAGGGAAGACCCATATGTCACCCCTGTGATATTGGTCTTTGAATCTTAACAAATTGTACCATTCCGTGTGTGTGTGTGCGTGCGTGCAGTTGCACACACACAGCTCCCTCCAGAGAGAAGCCTTCTCCTACTGGCTCCCTTCCAAGTCATACTTCCGCTGGGCACCCACTGGCTCTGCCCGGTGGTAGCACCACTAGGGCATCTCCCTGCACTAGTGTAACCTTTTGACCCACTTTTGGGGGGCCTGCTCTCACTGAGCTTCCCTCATTGGTTCATGTCTTCATTGCTCTAGTTACCCAATTACAAAGCCCAGTGTTTCAATGGTATATTTAATACTTTCCTCCTGTACTGGCCTTTTTAAAGAGAAAAAAATTCCCGAGGACTCTGAAAATATAGTCAGAGACCTGTAAACCCAATTTGAGAAATGCTTGATAAATAAAATCTTATTCAATTAAATGTATTTTAACGATGCATTATCACTGCAGAATTTTGTTTTGACAACTGGTAAAAATAATTCTATTAATAAAATGAAAATACTAATACAAAATCAAATTTTCTCTTCAAACTAGCTGACCCTAGAAAATCCACCCAAGTTCATCTTAATTACGTATCAGAAGGTTGTTTTTCCCAAAGACCTGGAATGAACTCCTTGTGGCCTCCTTTTCCCTTTAGTCTGCTTGATCACTTATGATACCATGGAAACGTAAGAGTAACTTGGTATTCACTACACTAACTTTACACAAGCTCTTGACCATCTTGCCATGGAGATGAATCTTCCAAACCTTACCCTTAATCATCAGGCTGTGTTCTCTTCTAGTTAGGCTGCATCACCCCCTGGTGTTAGATCTGATGCTTGCAGCCAACACAGGCTGATAAATCTTTGCTTTGTCGAAGGAATGGTAAGTACTTTCCTGATTTACAGATTTGATTCCCGGCGAACATGTAAATGAACTGGGTTCCAAGGCCAAAGTTCACTATGTAAAACTTCAAGAATATCTAGAGAACTCGCGACTAGACTCTGACATCCTACAACGGTTGTTTTCCAATATCAGCACAGAGAATCAACAGCAACTACAGTGACACGCACGATGATGGTTGTTTTCCCGCTGCCATTTCAGGGATGCATCCACGTTCAGTGTCAATCCAGGACATAGAACAGTGTGGCAGGCTTCAGTAAGAGAACAGGCCACGGGCAAAGAATGTGGCTGCAGGTCAGCCTGAAATGTTTAATTTAAAAGAATGATTAGCACTACTGTATCTTGAGCTATTGAAACATTTCTTGGTATCCTGAGTTTCTGCTTCATAGAAATATCTATTATTTAAAACTTAGCAAATTCACGTGTTTTCCGGCGTACCATTCCAGCTTGCTGGGTGGCCTTGGATACCCGCATTGACTGTAGATGTCAGTTTTCCTTGATTTTCTCTAACCGGTGTTTCTTCAAGTTCTTCAATTAATTCTTCCATTTGCTCCTCAAGAACATCTTCACAGCCATCACTACCTACTTACCTAGTGTTTCAAATCTTCACCAATGACTCAGAAATGCTGAAAATTCCTGGACACACTTGTCTATTTTACAATATAAATGTCTCCAGCAATGCTTTTCCGCCTTAAAGTTCCCTTGGCCAAACGGCACGACAGCTCATTTCATGGATGTTTGCAGGTTGTACCTTTGCTCATCCCCTCACTTTAAACCTCTGCATCTTTGTTTCTAATGTGTCTGTGCGCTTGTATTTTATTCCTTATACCTGACTCCTTATTCTTCAAGCATGTCTTTAATCTTTATGTTGTCTGTAATCTAACTGGCCTCCCTTTACAACTGAGGTATCCATGTGTAATAACATATACGTGTATACACGTACATGCTTCATCTATCGTGTTACTGTGCACTATCTGTTACTGTCTTACTAGTTCATTCCCCTCTGAGTGCTTTTCAATTCTACTTCCATTCTATTAGTTTGTTAAAATATTATTTTCTATCCTTTTAATGATTACCAGATATCACAACATACAGGGTCTGGCACAAATAATTCCTTCTTTATTACAAAATCATCGGCATGTAATTCTGTAATATAACAGTATCACACTCGTGCACAGCATGACTTTTTAGGTGAAATGTTCAAACTGCTGCCCGTCTCATGCAAGACACTCACATACCCTCCAACCACACTCAAGCAAGCCTTACTTCTGACGGACCCTGAACATTTGATTAGTCATTTTACCTCTTCCTGGACAACGTAAGAACTCTGGAATATTTTAACACTATTTACCCTCTTTACTGGGGCAAATGTAGGTTTAGAGTTGTAATACAAACCAGTGTATGTTAGTAAACAACAACACAAGAATAAACTTTTGCATACTCACAACTATAAACTTACTTTTGCCCATCCCTGCATACGCTTTTGCTGTAATACATTTAAGTATCACCTCGACATTTATTCTTGTTATTTATATAATCTACACTCATGTGTGTGCACTTACACATTCCTCTTTTATTGACTCCCTTCCTATATCTTCATACCTCTTCCTTTGGTTATTGACTTTCTGCCCAGTGGGTGGGTGGATGTTGGTAAATTTTTCTATTTGAAGCTGTTTTTACTTTACCTTCATATTTTAACAACAGCTGAGCCCTGACTGGTGTGGCTCAACTGGTTGGGTGTCAAACCACAAAGCAAAAGGTCGCCAGTCTGCTTCTCTCTCACATCGGTATTTCTCTCCCCTTCCCCTCTCTCTAGAAACAAAATCTTTTTTAAAAAATCAAAAGAATGGTGCTGAGTGTGGAATTTGAAGAACTTAGAAGATACAAATCTATTGTTAAGAAGTCGCCTTAGTGCTGCTTTTTTCTCCTAGCTACTTTTAAGGTATTCCTTTTCTCTTTGGTGTTAATATTGTGATATTCTTAGGGGAGACTTTTTTGTATTTACTGTACCTAAGGCTTACAGTGAACCTGCGGCGTGGTATTTTTTATTGGTTTCGGAAAATTTTGAGTCTTCATCATCCCTCCTCTCCCCGCCCCAGGAGAGCTCTCCCTTGTACGGCCTGTCCCTCACACCTGCTCATTCCTTTCCGCTGGTTTGTGTGCTTCTGGATTTTCCCACTTACCCCTCCAGTCAGTAATTCTCCCTTAACCTGCATCTAAGCAAGAACTAGGGCAACTTCAGGTCGTCTTAGAGGCAGAAATTACGGTCTCTCAGGTACTTCCACCAGGACTTAATTCCAACTAGTTGCCTCTATGTGTAACTCTGCCCAAATTATCAATTCCTAGAAGAGGTAGCATTTAACCATTTTAGCAATTTGTGCCATGTGACCATCCTTTTGTGGCCAAGGGAAAGCATCACGTTACTGGTAACCCCACCATAATCAAATGGAATGAAGGAGATACGTTACCAAAGGAAGAGATTTGGGGAGACAAAAATGTCTTATTACAGAACACAAGGAAGAGGAAGGAATAACATGACATACATTAGGAAAAAATTGCAGATGATTTTCACTCTAGAAACTTGAAAGCAGGTTACTGTGAAACATCTGGTTTGTTCCGGGTCCTGGCAGAAAACAGATGGACACTCAAATGGGGTAATTCAGGGAGACTGAATAAAGGGACTAACCTCAACAGTGCAGTCAGGCCAAGGAAAAGCCACAGTGGGTTTGGTTCTCCAGGACTAGTAACAGCGGGAAGCCATCACTGGGAGGGAGTAGTTACTGACTCTCAGAGTGGCCACAGCACAGGAAGAGCCTCCTAACAGAACTGCAGTCCACAACAGAACAGTCTACCTGAAGCAGCTCTGCAAGCAGCAGCAGGGGAAATAAATACCGTAACTCCACTTTCTTCTCATCTGCCAAGTCTTCTGCTGCTGCCTTCCAATGACTGACCCTAACCAGAAGCCAGAGAACAAGCTACAGGCCAAACAGGGCAGGGAATCCCCCCGAGCACAGAGCTGGGTGAGGAAGGTGATGTGTCTGGAGACACCCTGCTCTGTTTGTTGGTTCAGTGGCATGAAGAGCCCAAAACGATCAGAGAACTGTCTCAAGGTTTCAATTTAAATAGAACCAAGGTTGTGTTCCCTGGAAGAAATATTGCTTCTTTAGGCAGTAAGACCTCCAAACTCACCAAACTCAAGGTCTCAAACAAGGGAAGCAAAAATGCCTTCAATGAGGTAAGTGGTAAAATTCTCAGTGGTGTGTCCCACTTCCATTTCTTGATTTCTGGGGGAGAAAGCACTAAGCACTGATAGGTTTAAGGCATATACTCATCATGTACGATAGCACCTAACCTCATAGTGGGTTAACAACTCGCAGCTTGTCCAGGCGTTAGCAAATCACTACGTCTACCAAGAAAGCGATCTCCAGATGATGGGGCACATGGTAAAGATACTATAGGCAAGGAAGACAAATCCACAGCCACAATACAATACCTGCCTATTCCTAAGAGGACAAACTGCTGTCCTTTGCATGATGGAAGGCATTTAATGTAATCTCTTGGCTCAATGGTACCTCTAGGAAATGGTGTCCTATTAGAGCTCAGCACTGGCCTCTTGTGGCACCTGCCACTCTGCAGAGGCAACAGCCAGGTCACCCTCGGCAAGGGGAGGCCCATCTTCATTCCCTCATACACAGCATTGATCTCTGCTATCATGACTGTTTTGTTCATGGGCCTACCGCAGCGGATGGGGAAAACAGCCAACACCCACACAGTGGGTTATCTTATTTAGCTGGTTAGGAAGGGCACTATCTGTAGTGCACACTTTCTGGTGGACATGTACATGGTATACAGACAACAACTCTGAACTCACTCTAAGAACTCTATCCACCTATTCCTGCAACATCCTTGTCACCACCTTAGATTCTTGTTCTTTCCAAGTCTTTGACCAGCTAGCTAACCCATTAACTACTGCCCATGAAATCAGTTAAAAAAAAATACCGATCTTCAAGCCATCTTTCTCCTATGCAAAGTGGATAATGCCCTAAGTTCTGCCCACTAGGATTTCCCTTCACTACGTCCTTCAGGGTTACCTCTGTCCACTTCCAGCTAATGCCTGTACAGTGTGTAGACCCACCCACAAAGTACTTTTTCCTGTCCCATTAGCTGACACAGGGGCCTCCGCAATGAGGCCAAAGGAACAAAAGGAATTGAGGCAGTGGGAGCACAGGCCTAGATATACAAAACCCAGTTATGTCATTAGTGTAACACATCAATCATCAATGTATCCGTGAGACACTAACATGGTCAAGATGCTTCGGGATTATGACCAAAGAATGAGTTGACGGCCCTCGAGTAAAGCAATTACAGTATACTGCTGTTCCTGCAAATTAGTTTTCATTACTTTGTAGATGGGGATAAGAAAAAGCATTTGCCACGTTAGTAGCGTGTTGGGGTACGACATTTACTTTAAGAGAACTACACTCAGAATCACAGCTGAAGCTGCTTATGATCACAAGACCACTGGCTCACAATTTCAGTTGTTCGGTGGTGCCATTCAGCTGATTCCCCAGAGCTCCTTTTGTTCTATCTTGGTGTGAGTTTAGGACTGGGGAGAGAGTACACAAATCCAGAGGTTTGTACCTGACTTCCCAAACCCAACAGCCTTCCCCCCACTGACCAGAAGACAGACGAAGTGACTTCACCAGTTACTAGGTTTGTCTGATCTCGTTCTACACGGCGGCAATGGGGTAAAAGCACTTCCCATCTTAGTCGGGTCCTCCTGAAGTTCCTCGCCAGCCCCAGAACCTGGTCTCCAAACCTCATCTCACTGGTGACCCTTGAAAACAAGGCCCAAATATGTCCACACCAAAACAAAACGTGCACCTCAGTGTGCTCCTACTTTGGCTTACTGGACACGTGCACATGTATCAGAGCACACAACCTGGTGTTTAGGTTACCCTGAGACACAACTTACAGTCTAGGGAGGAGCACATGCTCTGCTCTTCGGCTGTGCGTCCTGATGCAGTCAATTAAATGACTTAGCACCAAAGGCTCAGAAAACCACTGCGAAGTGGGTGAGGTGGCTTTTAAAAGAGCAGCATGAAGATGGGGATCTTTAGTCTATGAGATAGATTAAGAGGGAACATACATGGCCTAGGAGCCAGAAACCTAATTTTCAGACCCACCAGCTGCCTTTTGCAACCTTGAGAAAGTCATTCATTATTTCCTTAGCCACAAAAGTTTATTACTTCAATAGTCTTCTAACTGGTCTGTCCCTCATCCACTCCTCTTCAACTATCATAAAAAATGTTAAAATCAATATACAGTGTCCAGGATTATCAGCTCTGGAGCCAAGAATATATGGGTTCAAAACTAAGCTCCGTCACTGACAAGTTATACAACTTTCTCACCTACACTTCATGAAGTTGTGGAATTAAATCACACTTAGCACTAAGAATACATGAGCTCAACAAATGTCAAATATGAAATGACTGCTTACACAGTTCTAATGTTCTCTTGCTTACAGAATCCCATCCAAATTCCTAGGCAAAGCTATACAAACGCTTTCAAATAAGCCTCCGCATTAGCAACCCTAGCTCCCTAGCTCCCATCGCACACTGCTCCTGCCATGCCAGGCACTGTTCCAAGTTTACGCGGAGAGGCTAAGTAACTGCACCGAGGCCACACAACCACCCCAAGTTCACTCAACGCCCTATGCTGCTGTGGGAGCCTAGCCTTTCACCTGGGCTTCCTGAAGACCTGAGTCCACCTTTCCTACAAGCCTGATTGTCAACTCTGGTCCTAGTCCTAACAGTACCTAATGGTGCCCGACAGTACAAAGTCAGTGAGCATTATCCTGTTACAACACTGACACACACACACACTCTTCATCATTTAGGCCAACAGTGGGCAGGGAATTATGCTAGGTATTGGGGACAGGGCAGCGAACCAGACTGTCAGGAACAACAATCCGAATTAAAAATCCCGTAATTACTGTTGCTATCAGTTCCGTAAGAACTCGGCACAGGGTGTTGCCCTGAGAGTCTGAGCCAGAGCCAGAGCAGAATTGAAGGGACACACCTGAGCATTTAAGAGACGGGCTGAATAGAGGTGATGAAGGCTAATCATCACCTCAACTGTCCGCAACCCTCGCATACTACAAGGAACCCCGTTTTTATTAGTGTGACCACCGACAGCAAACTGAGTCACTAAATCCTGGGAATCCTGGTGTGCAGACTGGAAAATGGAGGCTGGTAGAGGTGTTTGCTAAATCTGTTCTGAAATTCTAACTGTTTCAGTTTCCTGAAGAGGATAATAACAATGGTCAGACAGAAGAGCAGAAGAGGAAGGACGTGTCCCCCCTACCCTTAGAAACATTACAAAATGCTAACTGTGATCTGAAAACCAGTCTGCACAATTTGAACCAACGTACCTCCAGGCTGAGCGGGCAAAAACAGACATAAAAAAACTAAGACATACCTAACCTGTAAGGTTTATATTCTTCCATCATTTGACTACTGAAAAATTAGAAGGACTTTAATTTGCAAGTCTTTTTTCTTCAGAAAGCAAAAATTAATATAATGTAAACCAGAACATCTACGTAATAAAATCAACAAACCAAAGTAATTCTGTTACATAAATTAACCCATTTATTATCGGCTAGCAAGGTTTCAAATTGTGGAGCTTCTACTGGTCTTTCAGTTCCTTCAGTCTTCTGATGGCAGACTTGACTGTGACAGCAGAGGTGGTGCTGCAAAGAAAAACAGATTTGGTTCCAACAATCAACTACGTCAACACGTGCAATGGCTGATGAGCAGGTCTGCCTGTTTTTACTTCACAATCTGTGATGACAGACAGCACCCTTAGGAGCCTGTCTTCAGGCTCTTGCAGAATGACGCAGGCAATCTCTTGCATCTGACTTCTCAGAGCATAAAAGAGCATAAACACACAGAGTGGTTGCAAGAGACTGACCGAGACTCATAAAAAAGTAATGAACAAAATGCTAGAAGAAGCTAATAAATTATAAAATGGTACAATAAATACGAGGTACCAAGAAAACAATGCCCAAGGCAGTAGAGCAGACTGAAGTAGTGTGGAAAGACAGCTGTTAAAACGAATGCGAAGTTTCACTACAAGATTTAGGAACCATACCTGAGAAACACGCCCCCACCCCCCCACTGTGGGTATCTGAACGCTAATTCATTTTACTGTCGCAGCCAAGAGAAGCCCCTACTCCCTACTTTGCCTTCTCCCTCCTAAAACCCCGCAGGTGCTCATTCACATATCCATTATAATTATTTCAAGTTTCCAATTTTGCAGTGCTTGAGTTTAAAGTTAAGTTAAAAGTCAGTTCTTCAGCCACACTAGCCAAATCATTTCATACGGAGGCGGCTAGCAAACTAGACAGCACGAGTGGAGACACTGGCCAGCGGAAGAGCACCTCAGCCTTCAGGGTCAGCAATGAGTTCCAAGATTAGACCCCTTCAGAGTCCGCGAAGAACCCCAACTTCCAGAAACGAGTCAACTTAAAGAGGCCGTGCAATCCACAACAAGCACAAAGCTAATCTCAGCAGTACGACCTGGCCCTGGTCACTCAGAGGCCCCACCAACACTGCGAGGGGCAATGGTGTCCTGGTCCAGACAGCCTGGAGTGGCCACAGTTAAAGCTAAGCAACCCCTCAACTTCTGGAGCAGCGGCCTGCAGGTGCAGGTGCAGTTCCCCACTGCCGAACCTGTGCAGTGCCACGGCCATGCTCGTGAAGGGGACCCTAAGGACTTCGGTGTGAATCGAGACTTCATTTGTTATTTCGGTAGCTTTCTTTCCCCTCTTTGAGTAACTCAAAAGTCCTGGGGCGGGG
>VMDR010007303.1:0-41334 GCA_007922815.1 Macrotus californicus | reverse complement strand
ATAGGTATGTATTACAAGAAACCATAGAAAACTACCGCTTTTGTAGATTTAAAAATCAAATACTGGTAATTTCAGACAGTTCAAACCCATCTTCAATTTCTCTCTTCTTCATGCCACTCATTCAAATATTGTAAGTTTTGTCTAATCAAATTCCATAAGGTTTTCTAATAGGTCTCTTGTCCTGTTTCAGAGCCACTGTTCTCCGTTTGCTGAACTTTGCACCGAAGCTCATCGCTCGTCACTTCTCAGCAGGACAACTGTACTCTGTCCTTGCTAGACTCTCCAGAACCCCTCTCTCTCCTTCTAATCCAGTCTCAAGACCACTGGATCCATTTCTTCCAACACCGCTTTTAACAGAGCTTCTGGTTCAAAAGTTCTTCTACATCAAATGCAAATTTATTTACTTCGTCTTGAGTGTCCACCAGCAAGTCGCCTATCCATGTCATTAATTCATTAACCTTTCTCATATTCTCCAACAGATTCTTTGTTCTAGAAAAAAATTTCCCTGCCCCAAACCCGTATCATTTTTTCCTTCCTATAAGACTTAGGGGTGTTATTTTATCACCTGAACAAGTCAGTCTTTTGAATTGGAAAACAATGAAATACTGATATTTTCTGCTACATTCACTACCTGCCCTTGACTCTCTGAGAAGAAAGAGGGATCCTTATTTTCAAGTATGTTGCCAAGAGTGTAACATTTCAGGTCTAAGGATCACAACCAAATATTGTGTTTGTTTTAGATCTACAAGCCTACTGATCTCACTTCATGCAAAAGTTAACTTGTCAGTTGGATTCTTATGTTATCAATTTCCATAAGTGTCATAAAGGTAGGAATAAATACCAAAAAAAAAACAATTTCATTTATTATGACGGATATCCTCTATCTAATAGACTCCGTGACTCAATTAGTAATTTTAAACACTATGAATCATTTGAAAGTGAAGAACGTGTGCACGATTTACTAATTACAGAGAGCTTTTTCCCCAGCACTGTTAGAAAAACCTTCACATCTGCTAATTAATATTTGCTGAGTGGCCAACAAAGCGTGGAGCCAGAGCTGAAAAACCTCACAAGACAAAGAGCAACAGTCTTCAGTAAACAGGAGAACAACGACAACAACAAAAAACTATTTTGGTCCTTCTAGAGAACCAGGAGAAAAACAAGAAGACCTATTTCTAACTACTATTATGAACATTAATGTAACTTTACATAAAGTAGCACATTCCATTCCAAACTAAAAGAACTTTTTCTCAATTTGTAAATTATTCACCATGATATTGAGCTTCAGGTCACAGATTTAGATTTCCAAGTTCAATACCCAATAAATTCTTGATTTTCATTTTGCAACCTGGGTAGACAGTTACCATAGCTATAGACTCCCACTACCCAGCCCCTCCATAAAGTATATTGTTCTATGTGGTCATAGTTACCTCAACATTAGACATCTCTCTGACAGCATACCTCACTTACCCCTGCCCTAATCACTTCCTTATGAACAGTAAGTTATCAGACCCCTCTCTTCTGGTAACAGCTGGGGTAAACCAGAGATTACCACCTCATCTGGAAATAACCAACTCTCATCTATGCAATGCCAAGGAGATGCTTTTGTTCAAGAGGTCTACCCCTGAAGAGGTCCTCTATACTTGATGGTAACTGATTAACAGGGTGCCTGTGCCCTTTATTTCCAAACCAGGATATCTCTAAAAGTTAAAAGAACCACTGTACTTACACAGGCAATAAGCAAAAGCCAGGATTGTTCCAGGAAAATTGGAACATATGATTACAACCAATTAGCCCAAAAAGACCCTCTCTCTGTATATGAGACTTAGGAAGAAAGCCAGTAAAAACACACAGTGACACCAGGGGAAAAAATCCTAAGGCAAAAGAAAAGGAAGTAGGTATGAGTGAACAGAAGAGGTGAGATAAAGCGGATGGAGAGAAGCTCTTCCATGGCATAAGGAAAGTAGCTAACATTTCAGACACTACGCTAACACCTTTAGTCATCTTGTTGCACTTAATCTCCAAAGCAATTCTATGCGGTAGCTACAATTACTCCTCCTACACACATACACAACACTTTACAAAGAGCGATAAATTAAATGAGGCCATCTGCCCAAGATCATGCAGCCAGTTAACATCACCCAGGCAATGAAAATAGCTGAGCCATCGTATGGCAAAAATAACAGGACAATACGTTCCAGAACAGGGGTGCCCATTCTAAGGAGTGTCCAGTGTAGTAGGGTGTGGAAGAACATGCTAAAAACTAAATTACTTTTAACTTTCATTTATAAATTTTTTTGTACATATTCAATAATGTATAGAATTCAGAATCACATTGGGTGGCCCAAAAAGTCCATATGGTTTTTTACATAAAATAAAAGACACATTCTTCATTTTCACCAATAACTTTATCGATTTAGATAGTTTGAGTATGTCGGCTATCTCCCGTATGGTATAATGCTGACTGTTTTCAATTAATGTCTCGATTTGATCACTACCAACTTCAACTGGTCTACCCAATCAGGAAGCATTGTCCAGCAATAAATGTCCAGCGAGAAATCTCCAGCACGAAACTTCACAAACCACTTTTGACACGTTCAATCAGTCCCAGCACCTTCTCCACACCCTGCAAACATCTTTTTTGCCTCTCAGATGCATTTTTACCTTTCTTAAAATAAGAAAGCATAATATGCCAAAAATGTTGCATATTTTTTCCATCTTCAATATTAAAATGGCTACGCAAAAATTCACCAATTTTTATGTTTTTTTAAGTACATGTGGATATGACAGCTGTCACAATATAATCTAACAAAATTGTTTCAAATGAAGTTAAAGACAAGTGTTACTAGAGCCATCTTACAGAAAAAAAAACAAATGAACTTTTTGGCCAACCCGATAGAAATACATAAGTATAACTTGTAAGTAAATATATCTATTACGCTTACTTTTTTCCCCATGGGGCATACAATCCAAACCGTTGAAAGACCACCGCCCTACCGTTCAGGGCGGTGGATGCGCACTCTGAGGGAGAGTCCCTGCAGTCCCCAGGGCATCACCAGGACTAATCTCAGACTCCTGGAGCCAGGACGTCCTGGTGGCCGAGACTCACTCAAGTCCTGCCTTACTTCTCTGTGTCCCAACGATAAACTCACATCAACTCAAATCAACTGTGCTTGAAATGTCAAAAGTGTCATCTTATACTAGAAGCTTTAGAATTCCTAGCCCAACACTATAGAAAAACATGATTTTAAACCCAGATATAAAACTATTTTTACCACAAGTATACTCTCACAGAATTGTAGAGCAACGTATTTATAGTCTTGCTAAATTAAGTAAGCAAGATGTCATTAGACTTGGGTGACTCTAAGGCCTTGGTAGCCTATAACCAATCAAATAATTGCTTTGCTTCAATGTCTTCTCTCTAAGAACTTTGCTTTCAGCTTCTGCCATTGGAACACACCTAACCACCTTCAGTGTGGTGCTGCCTGATTCAAAACGATGTTTGCTCTTCGAAGTTCTAATGTGCTTCACTTTAACAGTCTTGAGAGGTAAAGTACATACGCAGAATTAATAATTAAGTCCCATGAGTAAACAATCTTTTTTAAATCTTTTAAATATTTCATTCTAGATATCTTCACAACTCACCTTAACTTCAACAGCCCTCTTTGTTCGTGATAAAGCTCTTCTTGTCTATTCACGCTAACTTCCTCAGAATGTTTAAGGCTGTTTCTCCTATTACATGCTCCATTGAGATGATGACTACAGATGCCCCTCAACTTATGGTGGAGTTACACTCAGAGAAACCCATCGTCAACTGAAACTATCGTAGGTTGAAAACACATTTAAAATCACATTGGGGAGTATCAGTTATTTAGCCTCGTGATCCTGTGGCTGACTGGCAACTGGGGCTGCCTGATACTTCCTGGTATCACGAGAGTGTCATAGCAAACATCACTAGACCCAGGAAAGACCAAAACTCAAAATTTGAAGCACGGTTTCTGCTGAATGTGTATAACTTCTGCACGATCCTAAAGTCAAAAAATCCTAAGTCAAACCACCACAAGTCGGGGATCATCAGTAGGTACTTGTCATATAAACATAACTTTTTAAGTACATGAGAACATTTGACCTAGTGTGATTCTCTGACCATCTAATCCAAACTGATCTCTGTTCAATTTTATTGCACTGTCATAAAGGACCCCATGTTGTGGCCATTCTTTAGGCAGAGTCCTTAGAAATATACCTCTTTGGGATGTGGAAGATGGGCAAGTGAGTGTAGGAGGTGTCTGCTATGACTCCCCTACTTGAGAACTGGTAGAAATTCAAAGACAGTTCTAGAAGTGTTCAGAAGAGCCCTGACTGGTATGGCTCAGTGGGCATCCTCCCTTAAACCCAAGGGTTGCAGGTTCCATTCCCAGTCTTGGCACATGCCTAGGTTGTGGGCCAGGTCCCCAGCTGGGAATGTGCAAGAGGCAACCAATCAATGTTTCTCTCCCTCACTGTCTCACTCCTTTCCATTCTCTCTAAAAATAAGTAAATAAATAAATCTTTAGAAGTGTCAGAATAATTATTTATGCATTAATTAGAATTCCAAAGGGCAATTATTGTAACCACAATTTGATTCTGAAGAAAATTGCCCAAATTAATCGTCTACCTCTCCTCCTGTCCCCCTCTCCCCTCCTGGCTCTCTCTTCCATCTCTGTCTCTGAGGTCTCTTTCTCATCCTCCCTTCCCACCTGTGCCACTCTTCACCATCCCTCACTTCTAATCTTCTTTCTTCATTAACGAGACATAGCACATAGAAGTGTATTTAGGTATTCACTTAACAGACATTGTCTCCTCTTCTCAGGGTCAAAAGATTAGTTGAACATGAAAATTTAGAAATAACCAAATATTACCTTGTCCATAACAGATGATTGTTAATGTTAGTTTCTTCCCTTCTTTGGCTGTTTGTTGTTCATTTTTGCAGGGCAATTGATCACTTTTGTTAAATCAATGACTGTTGGTGAGGAAAAAAGGATTCCCTTCCTCAACACTAGCTTTTCCCTATAAACATGGTCCTTCTTGCCATAATGGATCTGAAATATCTCAACTTTGTAATGTTTCTATTAAGACACAAATCCAGTGTATAAAGTCTCTTTTCACGAAAAAAGATGCCTAAGCCTTCACAGACCAGACACTGAAGGAGAGCTCCAGGTACAAGGCAGCTGATCCAGCAGCCTGACTATCCTGCTGAGCTTCAATTCCCACGATGGCTGTTTCACCTGCTGCACCCGACATACCCATCTCTCAACGGTCTACGGTTCCTCCCTTTGAACTGGCACATGGATGGGAAGAGAGATTTTTCCATATTCTCCTCAGCTCAAATGAAATTAGCCAGCATTTCATTTTAAACTGTCTCATTAAATGCCAAGAAAATATCAAAGGACAACCTAAGGTTTACAAAACCTAAGGTTTTTCAAACCACAGGTTATTCACCGCCCATGGACCACAGTCATCCCTACAAACACAGTATCCGCCATGGCCGAGCTCAAGGCCAAACTGAAACATCCTGTGGGCAGGGCAGCCACGTGCACCCTGAGGGCGGAATCTGCACCGTTTACAATGCGGCCTTCATGCTCCTGTGTCAGGTCGTTACACTGCACATGTTGAATACATACAATTTTATCAGTAAAGCTGGGGGAAGTTTTTTAAAAATTTTAAGTACCTAACATATAAAAAGTGTTCAATAAATACTTTAGAAATAAATAAATGTTTCATTAACTTCTCACCCTTCAAAAGAAACTCCCTCCTCCAAAAGTAGATGATGGGCCATTATAGGAACAAACGAAGAATTTCCTTCTCTTAGTAACAAGGCAGCTATTGTTTCTAAAATCTCTTACAGGAGAATTGTGTTGCATCTTAAAGCAAATTCAAATGAGTTTTTTTCCCCCTTTGTCCATGTAAATCAAACCATAGAAGCAAACCCAGGTACCCCCTAAAAAACATTTTCATTTCATCACAGCACAGCTCTTGTGCAAAGGCACAGAAAGAGCAGTTTGCAATGCTTTGCCTGCCCTTCACAGCTGCTATTTAAATTGTGGGGTGTCATTTAGTTGTAAACTGTATCTTATCTAAGGAAGTTACACTGGCTTTGCAAATACCAAGCAAATCCAGAGAAATTAAATACAAAATTACTAAAACCACGAGCTGGCACACACAAACTACCTAGTGGAAGATGAGAAAGATCCCTTCAAAGAGCAAAGATTAGTTAGAGGTGGTGGAGCAGGACCGAGGACAGTGCAGTGAGACACCGAAACAGCAGCGGCATGCCCAGGAACGCGTCCTCTTTCCTACCGCTGCCACTGGTCAGTGCTAACTCTGCCACGAAGCCTGAGCAGAGTCTGACCTAGAGCAAGTCACAGCCACATGGAGGTCACCAAAATCAAATACGGTTGTACTGGAATAATAAAGATGAAATTAAAAACAAGTCTCAGCATGTCAAGGAAGAAAGGAAGGAAAAAAGGAAAATTGAACTCTATCATAATATCCATGTCTCTGATTCTTAATAATCTAGGGAATGGTGGTTAGAAGTGGTTACAACCATTAATGACCCTACTTTGTCCCAGTAGCTGTGTTAGTGACTTCACACAAAATATTTTATTTAATTTTCAAATAACGCCAAGATGTCCATAACACCATCAATGTGTTACTATCCATAGTTAACAAGTTATAAATAAAGGAAAGGGGAGCAAAGGGAATTAGACATTTACCTTAATAAACTGGGGGGCATGAGCCTGTTTGCCTCACCAGGAAGCTACAGCTTCACACCCCAGGGGACCACAGCATTGCTCAGCCAAGGGGACCAGCACTCCTCCCTTCCACCCTCCAGTACCAGATCGTTGGCGGGTGCAGGAGGAGGTGCTGGACCACAGAGGCCTGTCAGTCCAATTAGGGGCTGTGAACCTATCCAAAGCCTGTGAAAATTTGGGAAGTTCATTGGCCAATTTTTAAAAGCACCTTGTGCATCCCAAACCCAAGATCCTGGTTATAACCCCAGAGGAAGATAGAATCTCTCTCTCTCTGACTTGCACTTTGCCCCATGGGTTCACAGGTTCTCTCTCACAGGGAAGCCTGCAGCCACAAGGGTCTAGCAGCTACCAGGGCACTTGGCAGACCGTGTGGGCTCCAAAGGACTGAGCTTTAATACGAAACAGAAACTCTGCACTGGCTTTTGCTTTGGCCTTGCTGAGGACACAGTGGGACTTTCTCCATGGCAGGATGGACAGAGATGGGAAAATGGAAACCTGGGTAGTAGGGGGTGGGGGGGAGTGGCGAGAGCAGTATGCAGCTTCTATTTCTATCCAAACAAACCATGCCACACCACAGTCTCCTGGGTGTGGGTCCTTGGAATGCTTTCCTTGTGATCCTGTGGAAGAGCCTGATTTCCACCCACAGCAATTTTACAGTGTGTACACTGAGAGGGGCGGGACTAAGGAAACTCAAAATCACATACGTGTGAAGTGGCAGGGCCAGGGTCAAAACCCAAATCAGTCTGACTCCATGTCACCCAGTGCTCAAAAAAGAAGCTCCCAGTCAGGAACTGAGTGGCAAAACTTGGGTTCCACAAGATAAGGAAGCCCTAATGCCCTAAGGGATTCACCGTATAGTGAATTAACATCAGCCTTACCCATGTAGAAGAGCCCGGTTATGCACCATCCTTTAAAGAACTGAAGACAGTTACTCACATTACTGTCTACGTTCTGTGGCAGATGAGGGATCCTGGTGAGAAAGGCTGGAGTGGACTTTCTGAAGGTTTCTTCATATAGTGTAAAAAACACATGTTCTCTAAGACCCAGCAATGCTGCTCCTAGGAAAATAGCCTGGCAGGAAAGTGCCATGGGCCTTTGGTAACCGAGTGAAGCCCATGGACCATTTCTCAGAATATTGGTTTATTATCAGCATTCATAATTGAAGGCAGCAAACTAGTGAAATTCATGAACCAAGATAACACAATTAAGGATGTAATGTTTCTCCCACTCAAGTTCATGGACCCAGAAAACAATCAGACATGTATGTGCAATTTAGAGATACATAAGAATATGTACGTGATAAGTAACAAAGCTAAAAAAGAGAAATGGAACAATTAACATAAAGGTATGGATAGTAGTAACCTCGGTGGGGGAAGAAAGGAGATACAATTATTTAGGAGCACAAAAGGGACTTCTTAGGTACTTGTAAGTCTATTTCTGAAGCTGGGTGGTAGGCATTCATATTTTTTTAACAGTACTATTAGTAGATAATTTCTTACCCATTTCCATGGCCTCTTTCTGGGGCTAGGAACTCGAATACTGAAACCATGGCATTGTTCTATCCTTTGGCTTACACAGGGAAGTGAAGGGGCTTACCTGATCATCTGAACACAGTGTGTGTCTGGTAGAGAGGTCTTCTGGATCACGGATTCAGAATTAGCGCACACACTTGACCAAAATGCCTTAAGCCAAATCTTCAAACCTAGCTTCTTTAGTACAAAAGATGAACGTTTTGGGTATCCATCTTCCCTGACCACCTACACTCGTCCAAAGGGAAAAAGAGAGAAGGGCTCCCCAACTTCAAACTCATTATAAGGCTACAGTGATTGAGACAATGCAGCATTGGTGAGAGAACAGAAAAACAGATTGATGAGACAGAGTAGGGAGTCCAGAGCAGACCCAAGGAGTCACTGTCAACAGCTCTTTGACGAAGGAGCAAAGGCAATACAATGGAAAAAAGAACGTCTTTTCAGCCAATGATGCCAGAACAACTGGACTTCCATGTGCAAACAAATAAATCTAGACACAGTCCTCATCCCCTTCACGAAAATTAACTCAAAATGGATCACAGACCAAGATGGGAAATGCAAAACTAAAGCTCACAGAAGATAACACGAGAAAACCAAGGTGACCCTGGGTATGGCGGTGTCTCTGTCAATGCAAACCAAAAGCAAATCCACAAAAGAAAGATTGAAAGGTGGAACTTCATGAACATTACAAACTTCTGCTCTGCAACGGATGCTGTCAAAAGGATGAGAAGACAGGCAACAGACTGAGAAAAAAATATTTTCAAAACACGTATCTGATGAAGACTGTTACCCAAACTGTGCAAAGAACTCTTAAAACTTGACTGTAAGAAGACAAACAACCCAAGTAAAAACAAGGCAAAGATCCAAACACACGCCTCACAGAGAAGATACACAGATGTCATATAACCACATAAAACAATGTTCAACATCATATGTCTTTAGGAAATTGCAAATTAATACAAGATCCAACTGCATACCTATGAGAACGCTCAAAATCCAAAACACTAACAGCATCAAATGCTGGCCAGCAGGTTGAGCATCAGGAACTCTCAATCACTGATGCTGAGAATGCAGAACAGCGCATCCATTCGAAACGCAGTTTGGTGGTTTCTTACAAAAGTAGGCCTGCTGTTAACCTCTGATGCAGCAATCACCCAGCCCATGTGAAACTTACCCCACACAAAACCTGGACAGTGATATCTCTAGCAGCTTTATTTATAGTTTAAAAATTCAGAAGCAACCAAGATGAATAGACAGCACAGAGGATTTTTAGGGCAGTCAAACTACCTTACGTGATACTATAATATTGGATGCACATCATTATACATCTGTCCAACCCCACAGAATGCCCAAGAGAGAGCATGAAACCTAGTGTGAACTGTGGACTGATAATGATGTGTCTGTAGTTTTACCAATTGTCACACAGGTACCACTCTAGGGAGAGACGTTGACAATGGGGAGGCTGTGTACTCATGGGAGCTCGTGGTCTACGGGAACTCTCTGTACCATGTGCTTAACTTTACTGTGGAGCTGAAAGTGCTCTGAAAATAATAATGCCTATTTTTTTTAAAAAGCAGGGATACTTTGAGGCTCTGTCTAATTAGTAACTATATGCTTTGTAGTCTTATACTCTCACATACGTATCTATACACATATACCTATGTTCATTCTATCCTTGAACACATGCTTTATTTCACAATAAAAGGGTTTTTTTTAAGTAAGGCCATAGTAGGTTTAAGGAGTAAATAATAATTATAATATATTTGTAGCCATGTGGGAAATTACTTATAATACAAAATTAAATGAAAAAAGGCAGAATACAAATCTACTAAACCCTGAGAGAAATGGAATTAACAGAAGGCCTTGGACAAAGTCCCCAGGTCCTAGATGGCAGAGCCCAAAGTGTGGAGAAATGTGGACAAATAGGGGAAGCTAATGCTGAGCTGATCTGGGCAGCTCCTATCTTTTCCTCTTCCCTTTCTCCTCCCCCAACAGGTGGTATTTATCCTGTAAGAGGAGCAGTTACCTTTCCCCTCTTGCTTTCTTACCTGTGGATTTTTGGCTTCATCTGTGAAATAACCCTAACACCTAATCTGCCCTCCCACCAGATGGAATGGCAGTGGATCCTCAGTCAGGGATTGTGGACTGTGACACTCGGAACAAAGTGGCATCTGCACCACGTAGCAGCTCCCAATATTGGAGAATGGCAAAAAGTATGTGTTGCTCTTTTATTTCCATCATACTAACAAGTTTGAAGGAAGATACTTCAAGATATAAAACAACAGATCCTCTTTGAATCCTTACTAATAAACAAGATATTACACAGTAGAATGAGGGTAGGTGAATTCTTTTGTTTTTTTCTTCATTATGAACTACATCAAATACACAGATAAGCATAACAAAAAAAAATTCACACTCACTGATTCAACCTTTAGTGTAGCCAAGCCCTATATTTGCAGGGGACGAAGACATGAATACAACAGTTACATTTTCTGCCTTTCTGGAACTTGCACTTTAGTAGGGAAAGGGATACCCCTGGAAGGGAAAAGTGCACATATTTCTTTTTAATGACATCAATATTTCACGGCTTACTTAAGCATATCTAAATTGTTGAATATTTTCATTGCTTTCCTTTTTAGCTATTATGAGAAAGACGGCTAAAAACCATCTTTCTGCAAATTCTCTACTTTCGGGCTACCCTAAGGCCCACTGCGCCAACGGCTTTGACTGGCCACATTCTCAGACCTAGAACTAGACCAGTTGTCAGTCAGGCGGTATGGAGGCTCTAACCAACATTAACTAGAACACTCCCTTGTGTAAGTGAACTTCAGTAATGCCCTAAAATTCTGTATGAGAGCCCAACAAAACAGCCAGTATTCTCTGTGGGATACACAGCAAGACAGCTAAAGACAGCTGCGCTGGCCTTGAATGTTGTCCACCCTGCACATCCACACAACAGCCTGTGTTAATACAGTTTGAGTCAGTAGCACATTTTATGAGCTACTTCCTTGTTGAATCTGCATGCTTATGAGTGGGCAGAGATGGAACTTTATATTTTAACATTTAAGATAAGAATTCTGTGCTTGTTGCCTATTGTATATTTTCCTTCCTGAGCCAAAGCCTTGTAAAACATGTTTGGTTCACCTAACAGCTCTCCAGAAACTCTGGGCCAATTTGCAGTTTCTTCCACGGAGCTTCTGCAGCTGGTAGCCTCGGCGTGCTTTGGCTGATTGGACGGACATAATGGTACAATAAGAGGTTTTAACTTGCAATTATTTGTGAGTTTGAATGTTTTATCACATGTTGGCTATATATCTTTTGCTTTTTAAGCAGGTTTACTAATGTATAATTTATGAACCATTAAGTTCGCCCTTGTAAAATGTGCAGTTCAGTAGTTCTTACCACATTCACAGTTTTTACTATATTCATATCCACATAAAACAATTTTAGGACATTTCATCATCTCTGAAAGAAACCTTGTACTCAGCCCATCCCCATCCCCTCTTCCCCCAGCCCAGGCAATCACTAGTCCACTGTAGGTCTCTATGTACTTGCCTATTGCGGATGTTTCACATAAATGGAATCATACAGTGTGTATCTTTTGCAACTTGGTTTTTCACATAGCATGGTTTCCAGGTCCACCCATGTTGCAGCCAGTACCAGGGCTACGTTCTTTTTCATCACTTAATAATGTTCCACTATAGGCATTGTATCATGCTGTGTTTAGCCACCACCAGTGGATAGGCGTCTGAGTCGTTTTCACCTTCGGGCTATTACAAACAGCGCGGCTGCGAACACCTGTGAACAATATTATGTGTTCGCCTCTGAGTATTGCCTAGAGGTGAAATTGCTGGATCAAATGGTAAGTCTCCTTTGGCTTTTCAAGGAACTTCTGGGTTGTTCTAAAATATTATGCACTACTTTACATTCCCACGAGTAGTACATGAGGGTTCCAATATCTCCAAGTCCTCACCAACACTTGGTATTGTCTGTCATTTTTATTAAAGCCATCCTAGCATGGGTGAAGTGGTATTTACTACAGCTTTTGTTTGCACTTCCCTGATGACTGAAGATGTTTAGCATCTTCCATGTGCTTATTGACTATTTTCATATCTTTTTTGAGAAATATCTATTCAGATCCTTTGCCCATTTTCAATTGCAGAATCAGTCTTTTATTATTGAGTTGTAACAGTTCTTTATATATTCTAGATGGAAGTCCCTTATCAAATATGTGACTTGTAAATATTTTCTCCCAGACTGTGGATTGTCTTATGTTTTTGATGATGACCTTTAAAGTGAAAATTGTTTTTAAACAAAATCCAATTTATCTATGTTTTGTTATTATTGCTTATACTTTGGTGTCATATCTAAAATATCAGTACATAATGTTGCTAAGGTTTACTCCTGTTTGCTTCTAATAGTTTTATAATTTCAATTCTTACATTTAGCGCTATGATCCACTTTGAATTAAGTTCTGAATGTAGCACTTTCACTTTTTAAATTTACAGAGATTTCCTATTACTCTAAAGAGAGAAGAATAGAGACAAACATGAAGCAATAGAGGACAATACAGGTTCCACAGCACTAGAAAATTCAAACCACTAAAAACTTAGCCAGCAGTGTGTATGCATGTGTGTATATGGTATAATATATATTTTATGTTAGTATTTTCTTCCTGTTATCGGCCCACGTATTTTTTAATCCTTATCCTAGGATATGTTTATTGATTTTAGAGAGAGAGAAACATTGACATGAGAGAGAACATCTCAGTCAGTCGCTTTCCATATGCATGCCAACCACGACCTGTAGGCGTGCAGAACAGCACTGTAGCCAGCTGGCTTGACCCAGATTTTATCCCTTCCAAAGGTCAAAGGGCAGGCAAAGCTGCAGGTCCTCTCGTCAGTCATTCCCTCCTCACTTCCCTGTTCTCACTGCGCCAAGCTTTCTTGTCCTTTCCTCGATACCCTGCAGCAGCCAGGCCTCCTTCCCAAGCCTGGAATTTGTCAAAGATTTTCAGGTGGAGCCTTAGATACTACCATACAAATTAAAGTGACTTCTTGAACTTGTGTCTTCTGTGGTAAAGAAAAATTTTGGCTGCCTGCAATTCACACCTGACTCTGCTACCTACAGACTTTCAGGCTAGCTTCACACAGGCAGTGAGGAAATTTTTTTAAAATTATGAGCCAGGAACCAAAGCTATCCCAATATGAAGCAACCCAAATGTTTTTCTCATGGAAAAAAAAAAAAAAAGTGTGTGTATGTGTATGAAAACCTTGGGGTTTGTGATCACTGAAAACTGGAAAATCTAAAAACACATAAAGAACATGAAAGTCTCACCTTTTCTCATGCCCTAAGGGTAACCATGGTTACCATCTTAGTGTATGTCCTTAGAGAAACAGATACATTGCCCAAATCCACACTTATACATACATACATATTTTAGATAATTGGAAATGGATTGTACAGGGTGGGGCAAAGGAGGTTTACAGTTGTGAGTATGTGAAACCGTTTATTCTTGTGTTATTATTTATTAATTATTGTATTATTTTCCACTTTTGTCCTACCTTGTACTCTACAGTTTCACATAAGGGTTTTTCTCACATTTGCTTTTCTTTTTTTAATTCTCACTCAAAGATATGTTTATTATGAATTAGAGAGAGAAACACTGATGTGAGAAAGAAACATTGATCAGTTGCCTCCCGCGTGAGCCCTGACCAGGGATCAAACTGGCAACCTCTTGGTGTAAAGGACAATGTTCCAACCAGCTGAGCCACCAGGCCAGGGCCCCACATTTTCTAATGCCATTAAATATTGCTTGAAAATATTAAACACCCACTTAGGGCACATCAGGACATATAAATCTTTTTCCTCCCTTTGCCTATTTAAGTTTCTCCATTATAAGTAACACCGTGATGAGCATCGTAACTCATGTTTCTCATCACAACTCATATTTGGTTCTACAATCTTTATACTTAGCAACTCAATCATTCACATATGTTCACTAAAGGCCTATCCTGCTGTTGACACAGTGAGAGAGATACAAAGCTGATCCTTGAAAAACACTCAGAAAATAACTATTGCTCCTGTTCTTACATTCTGTCCTGCCTTTGGTATACTGGCTGGCTTCTTGATTTCCAGTTACTTTCCCTGACTGTCATTCTTGCCTGTCCCTTGCCTATCCATGGCTTTTCACATCTGCCTTTTTCCCATAGCTCAGTTAGACTTATGCTTAACCCTTGCTACCTGATTGTACCTCTACTGAGCATCTCTCAAACTGTTTGGACTCAGGATCACTTTACACGCTTAAAAGTTATTGTGGACCCCAAAGAGATTTTGTTTTGTGGGCTATTTTTCTCTGCATTTGCTGTATGACACATTAAAGCTGAGAACTTCACGGCACAATAGAACATAAGCATACATCTCTTTGGTCAACAGAGAGAGATGACCATCTGGAAAACTCCACTGCACACTCAAGAAAGAATAAAAGTGGAAAAGGCAAGTAATGTCTTCGTATCATATTGAAAACAGCTTGATCTGGCAGACCTTCCCAAAAAGATCTTGAGGACCCCCAAGCTAGTGACCCACATCTAGGCCTCCATCCTATGACTTCTTGTGTCACCCAATCCACCCTTTGCATTGACCACCTTTCGTGGCCTGGGGCGGCCTCAGGGAGACTGTCTTCAGTTTTCTTGGTTGCTATGCACCATGACAGCACGACTCACGCACATGCAACAAGTGCTCCTTATTTTCCTTTGCTTTCTCTGCAAAAAGTGCCCATCAGTTGCCAAGAACCAAATATTTGGGGTCAGGGTTTCTAGGCTATTTATGGTCTAAGCTATTTAAGTGATGAAACTTTGGATTCCAGGCTGCTGAATAAACTTTATTTGGGAGGGGAGGAAAGGAAGAGACAGAATATCCAGAGAAGCCTCTAGCACAGTGCCAGCCATTTCTTGTTCTCCTGGCTTACAAGGGAACCAATCAGTGCAGATTCTGCCTTTAATTTTATTAACAAAGAAAACAAGGCTGAGAAAGGAACAGGAATTAAAGGACTCCCGCTGTTATAAAGCCAAAACATTAGTTACATCCAATCAGTTGCTTTCTGCTTTGTTTTTACATGTGTCCACTGGACAGTCACACTGGGTTTTTTTAACATGACACTTCAGGTATTGAATTTTTTTCTTTTATATAACATTACAGAATCCAACTCCTAACCTAAGCCCACCGTTAGCTCTGCTTAACTCCTTCCCTTCAATATTTACCCACATTGAAGCATTTAATTATGCAGATACGATCAGAGTATAAGTTGCATAACTGAAACTTTCTACAACGATCACAGCTGCCCTTGTGCGTCACGCAGTGCATGGAACAGAACCAGAAGGACTTACTCCTCCGTCCTATTTCTAAACAGAGCTGAGCCTGCTGTCACTTAGAAAATGCTAGTTTAAAACCCACCGCTAGTGTATACCTACACTTCCAAGATAGGACACTCTCTGGATGAGCTTATTGTCTTCCATTTCTGCACAGGCCTGGAAGCTTCTGGAAACTTAAGTTTAAGTACCTCTAACTCATCCAGTGGAAGATTCAAAAACACTTCAATCAGTCACATAGCAAAACAATAGAAAAGTACTGTACCAAGGCTTAGTGAGCAGTGAGTTCCTGGGGGTCCAGCACTTTCATTGTCAGGGCATTAATCTCTCTTTGTAGGGGTCGCCAGCTAAAAATTGGCAAGCAAGGCTCAGGGCAAGCAAGGGTAAGTCGGAGGCACATTGCCACCTGAGGCTGGGTTGCTCTTTGGAGGGCTTTAAGCTTTTCACCTATCTTATTCTTTAAAAGACAAAGTTTCCAAACTAGTTCCAAGTGTTTGTAAAACAAACAATGCCACCTGCCAGTAATGTTTGCTTTATTCTGAAATTGCTATATTTACCTTGAAAACCACAAAATGTAAACAAGGGCACCTGATCATAGAAGACCTTTAAACTGCTCACTCACTAAATTAACACCTGGGAAGGAAAGGCAGTTGCCTTGGATTTGAACACACAGTGTACAAATCAATCTTTTATTCTAGTGGTGGCTTGAATAAGTTAGTGATTAGTAAGCTTTATGGAGATACAAAGAAACTTTCATAACCAAATTATACCTTTCATGAATTTACTTAATACTCAGAAGAGGGTAAAACAAGTAAGGTCCACCTCTACCATAAACCATACAGGTACAATCTCAACTCACACATACTTCCATTTAAAATAACAAGTATGTGTATGGCACTCTGCCTCCCACTGGAGAGATGGTTTATGCACAGAGTATGTGAGAACTGAAGTGATTCGACTTTTTAATATGCCTAACACATGACAAGAGAGGATAAGGAAAGTAGTTTATTTAAAATAGCTACTATTTAATTCACAGAAGAGTTTTTGAGTAAGCCACAGTTTCAGATCTACAAACAGTCCATTCTTTTCACCACATATTATTAACAAAGAATGCATTTATTATAAAAAAAGAAAGCATGTCCTATAGGAAATTCCACTGGAATAAAATAACCGGGGTTATTTTCCTCAGGAATACAAAGTAAGTAAGTATAGCATAGGTAGAAGTACTCCAACCCTCCAAACCTTTTAGAAGAGCAGACATCCCATAAAAGTGAGTCAAATGTACTTTGTTGTACTATTGTAAGGATCATTCTTTTCCCCAAAATTAAAATGGTAGCTGCATCTAAAGACCTCGCTGAAGCCTTTCCTATGAAGACCCAGAGAAGCAAATACGGTATTTCTCCATCTTCCCACATAGCCAGCCTGAGAGGTGAGAAAAGTCACAGAAGTACACAGAGGGGAGGCCTCATTTTTTTTCAGTGAAGTCAACGGTCTTTCTGGGTCAACTAAACGAACCATCTCAGGATTACTTTCCCCACTCCAGCCCCACAACCCCTCCTTAGTCTTTTCCAGAATCGCATATAAATGGAGTCATATATCATATAGCTTTTTGAGACTGGCTTCTTTCACTTAGCATAATGCATGTGAGACACATTTGTGTTGTTGGGTTTATCAGTAGTGTGTCCCTTTTTATTAATGAGTAGTATTCCATTATGTGAATATACCACTGTGTGTATCATGTGTTCATTTACTAGTTGAGACTTTGATCGTTTCCCGTTTTCACTGTAAACACTCATGCACAGACCTCTTTGTGAACATAAGTTGTCAGTGCTTGTGGCAATGAAGTGAGAGAGATGGGGGTCATATGGCATGTGTGTGTTTACTTTATAAGAAGCTGCCAAACACTTTCCAAAGAGGCTGTAGCATTTTGCTCGCCCACCAGAAAGGTTGGAAAGGCCTAGTTGGTCTGCATCCTTGTCAACACTTGGCACTGTCAGGTTTTTTTTTTTTAATTGAGCCCTTTTTGCAGTGGTACTTTACTGTGACTTTTGAAATTGTGACATTTTCTTTGGGTACCTTAACTGTTGGGATTCCCAGGGATCCATTCAGGGTACTCTTATCTTCTCGCTCTCCCAGCTTTAATTTCTATCCATAGGCTAGAAAATTTCAAATCTGCTTTTCCACCTAGACTTTTCTCTGGAGTCTCTACATTAACATATCCAGCAATCCTATAGATCTTCATCATTGGCAGAATGGATGCCAGAACCAAATTCATTACTGCGGTAAACTGCAAAATGGCCACAAACGATTCCAATCCCCGTAAGCATGTCCTTCTGCAGGTGACTTGCAGTTTCCCAGCGTCAGAAGGCTAAGTCTACTTCTCCACTCCTTGAATCTGAACTTAGCCGTATAACATTGATGTGACACAGCAGAGGTCTAGGTAGTGCTTGAGCACTGGAGTTTGCCCTCTCTTACTATTCTCACAACACTGAACCCTACGTGAAGATTCTCAGTTAGTCTCCCAGATAATGAGACACCTGGCCCCCATCAACAACCTACCCATGGGCAAATATGTGACTGAAGCCATTCTAGACCATCCAGCTGCCAAATGTAAAAACATATATGAGCGAATTCAGTAGAAATCTGCCAAGCCAGCTCAGAACAAGAGTCAGCCACAGATTCATGAGTTAAATCGATGGATGCTGAGAAAGCCGCTCACTTTGGGGATGTTTTGTTACAGAGTAATAAAAAACTGATACAATGACCACCCCGATCAATTAGTTTCTGTTATATTCCATAGCTTAGTAAATGCTACTAATGTGAAACCTGGGAGAATTCTAGGACACATTCTCTCCTTCACCCCAACTTCCTGCTCCACTACCACAGGCAATTAGTCATCACATCCTAATCACATCCCCTTCTCGCTACTATCTTAATACAGTATCAAATGTTCTGAACTATTTTCACAGTCTCTTAGTTGATATCCCATCCTACATTTTCAACCTTTCCAGGTAAGAGAATAGTCTTTCAAATTTTCCTTTCTGCTGATGTTATGGTCATGCTTAAAACCCTTCAATAGTTCTCCAGTATCTTTAACATAAAAATCAAAAGCCTCAGCATGGCATACAAGGCCATTAGGCCCTGGACCCTCCTCCAAGCTCATTTCTGCCACTGTTCCACATTCTAAGCTTCGAACCTTCTTTTTTAAAATTTTTATTTATTGATTTGAGAGAGAGAAAGAGCGGAAGGAAAGGAGAGGGAGAGAAATATTGACTTGTTTTTCCACACTTATTTGCGCATTCATTGGTTGCTTCTTGTATGTGCCCTGAACAGAGATCGAACCCACAACTTTGGCGTACTGGGGTGATGCTCTAATCAACTGAGCTATCAGCCAGGACCACTTTAAACATTCTTAAAAACCACAGCCATAAGTGGGTCATGCTACTCCACACCTCTGTGACTCAGCCAGAAACGCCCCTTCCACCTCAACCCCTCCTTTTCACCTGGGTAACAGCTGCCCACTTTCCACAGCTCCAGCTCACCTCCATTCTTCCTCTGAATGCCCAAGCCACTTACAGTCCTCTTCTCTGTGCCCCCCTGGGCTTAAAGGCAGGGTAATTAGTGGTTCAGAGTCTGGATTTCAATTAAAGGTTTGCTTCTTTCTAGTTGTATGATTTGGGGCAAGTTACTTAACTTCTTGGTGCCTACATTTTTTCATCTAAAAAATGAGATATGACACAGAATTACCCCTTCCCCCCAAAATCCCCTCTCCTCTTCCTTTAGGTAACAGGGCTCCTGAGTTTTAGGTAAGCATGTGACCAGCCCAGTAACACATTCTACAGCCTCCCTGCAGCAAAACATAGCCATGGGTATTAGTGTCCTGTGACTGCCATAACAAATGACCACAAATTTGGTGGCTTAAAACAACAGAAATGTATTCTTTCATAGATCTGGAAGCCAGAGGTCCCAAGTTAAAGTCTCTTAAGGGCCATGTTACCTCTGAAGGTTCCAGGAGAGAATCCTCTCTTGCCTGTTCCAGCTTCTGACGGCGCTAGGTATTCCTTGACTTGTGGCAACATAATTCCATTTTTTGTCTCTGTCTTCACATGGCCTCTCTTTAGTGTGTGTGTCTTCTCCTTTTCTGTCACTTATAAAGACACTTGTCATTGGATTTGGGGCCTACCTGGCAATCCGGGATAATCTCATTCAAGAGTCTTAATTTAATTACATTTACAAAGGCTCTTTTTCCTAATAGGGTAACATTCACAGGGCTTAGTATTAGGCCCTGGACTTCCTGGAGGGGAGGAGCACCACTCTACCTAATATACTAGGAAGCTGTAAGGCATGAATAAGAGTGATATATGCAATTCCAGATGTCCTTGTGAAAGGATGTTCCTCTTCTTGATTCCTCTTACCCTCTTTCTACCAAGGGAAAAATGGAGACCATCAGAGCCACTTTGAAAGCTGTGTTGAGGATGGCAGAGCTGTAAAATGGTTCTGGATCACTCACCTGGGATCTGTTGTGAGAGAAATAAACTTCTATCTTATATAACCCATTGGTTTTTGTTGCTGCTTTAGTTCTGATACAGCACCTTATCTAATAGAGCAGGTAATAATATCTTAGTAGTCCATACTACTTAAAGTTGTGCAAGGATTAAATGGACTATTAAAATGTCAAGCCTTTACATAGATAACAGTGTAGTGATTGCTGGGGGAGGGGGTGAAGGGGACTAAATGGTAATGAAAAAATAAATAAAATTAATAAAAACAAAAAAAATTAATAACATCAAATGTAAAGCCTTTGAACATTACCTGACACATAGTAAGGACTAAATAAATGTTCATGATTAGCAGCAGTGAGAGTAGAGTAGTTCTGGTCATACTTAGTTATCACTGATTTACTTTATTTCCTGAAGAACAAATTTAGATTGAGTTAATGGCTTTATTTATACTCAAATAAATAAAGCACTTTCATCTCAGTATTATACTCAAAAGAATAGCAAACATTCCATTACTGTTTAAAGAGGAAATGCAACTTAGCTTTGCAAACCAATTACTACCCTAGGAATGACTTTAATGAAAAGGTACCTCCGAGGCCTGAGAAGCCTAGCTGTCCCCTCCCCACGGGCACAGTCTTTCAAGTCACAAGTTAAGTGCTATCTTAAGAAGATTTCGTCATCTCTCCAAACAGGAAATTAAAATCCCCGTCCTCCCACAATACTTTCACCATGCCTTTTTATTTAGCCCTTATCACTTTCTGGCTTGTAATTATTTATATACTCGCCTTATCTTTCTCATTAGATTATAAATTCCTTGAGAGCAGCATTCATTTTTGACTCATCTGAACCACAGCAACTAGCTCACATGCCACATTGTACATGGTGGATATTCAATGAGTCTCTACTGAGTGCATCTAGGATCTTGGAGTGTTGAAAATAACACCAGCCTCAAACAAACCTGCCTCACCCTACAAGCTGCCCCATCCTACAGCCTCAAGCATGAAACTCTACTTCTCAAAAGTATAGTTTCCACTTTTGTGAAATGGGCTCATTAAGAATTAAATAAGGTAACACATAAAGCCACCATAAACACTCAACGTTAAAACTTTCAATATTAAGGACTCTCTATTCTCGGAAAGAGTCGTGTTGGCTATTGAGTTGAAACACTCACAGACAAAAGGTATTTCTTCCGTACTTAAAAGAAATCTGGACACACAACTAACTTCACAGACAACACTGGAAGGAAAACTTTTACACACGAGCCGGCTGCCCAGGAAAATCAGCCCCAGAAACGTGATTAGTAAGACACGGAGTCGGAGAGCTGTTCTCACTCCACTAAATCACGAGCATCCCAAGTATTCATTTTCTGCCCATTGCCTCTTCCTCCTGAGGGAAGGAACTGAACTTCATAATTTAAAGCCACAAATCAAAGTTCATACATCATGTATGTTTTAGATACACAATTAATTGTATGGGTGCCATCTCAACAGCCACTCGTGACACACTCGAAGTGTGAAGTCCTGCTTTTCCGCTCAGAGCCATGGCAACTTTCCTCCACTAGAGACTAAAGTATTTAAAGAGGCAAGTACTTTCACAACCCTGACTAGCTTCACCAAGAAAAGCAAAGAGGCAATGTAATCTGTTTTTATTTCATTGCTTATCTGAAAGCTCACTGCGAAGAGTAAACTTATTATCTAATTTGCATTGCCACTTAAGAGTTTAATAGGGGATTAGCTATAGAATGACTTACCACAAATACACAGGATCAACACAGTAGTAACATTCAACTAAAGAATTTTAAAGATGCTTTAGTATAAATCATTTCATTGTTAGCTGGCAAATCCATTGCAATTTTCTTTTCTTTTTTTTAAGATTTTATGTATTTATTTTAGAGAGGGGAGGGGAGGGAGAAAGACAGGGAAGGAACATCAATGTGTGGTTGCCTCATGCACACCCCCTACTAGGGACCTGGCTCACAACCCAGGCATGAGCCCTGGACTAGGAATCAAAACGGCAACCCTTTGATTCGCAGGCCGGCACTCAATCCACTAAGCCACACCAGCTATAGTCCATTGCAATTTTCTAAACTTCTTTTTTTATTGTAGTTTTCCATTACCATTTATCTTCCTTATAACCTCTCACCCCAGCAATCACCACACTGTTGTCCATGTCCATGAGTCCTTTTTCCTTTTTGTTCGATCCCTCCAACACTTTGAGTAGCAGAAAACTACAAAATGCTATAACCTAAAAAATGTTTTCACTTAACACACGTAGAAGATTTTTGTCTTCTGCCATTTACACTACAGGTTCATATGTTAAAATGCATATTTAACACTAATAAACTTAAATTTAGATTATAATAAAATAGGGCTTCTGATCAAGATGGTGGCATAGGTAAATGGAATACTTGCATCTTCCCATGACCACATTAAAAGCACAACTAAACCATACAACAACCATTATTCAAAACCACCTGAAATCTAGTTGAACAGAAGCCCTACAAGTAAAGCTATAGAAAAGAAGCCACATTGATACAGGAAGCAGGAACGGAGATGGGCTGGTCCCACGTCTACGTGTGGCAATTAAAAATCAGGAGGGATATCTCTGCTGCAGAAGTCCCCCATGAGGAGCAAGGGGCCTCAGCCCCATACCCGGCACCCCAGCCCAGGGTTCCAGTGCCCAGAAGCAAAGTACCCATAACTTCTGGCTGTGAAAACCACAAGGATTGTGGCTAAATAAGGAAGATTGCTGGAGTCCCAGGTTTTCCTCTTAAAGGCTCATGCACTATCTTACTCAGACTCACTCGTCCTGAGCTTGAGCACTGCGGCAGAAACTCAAAAGGTGCCAGAGACAGGAGGAGGAATTGAATTGTCTGACATCAGGGCAAGGGCTGGAGGGGTGGCTTTCCCCCAGAGAGAAGTGCTGATAGAGGCCATTGTTCCATTGCTGAACCCTCCCTCTACAAAGCCAGCAAGCAGGTGCCTTATCTGAGTCTCCATCAACTTGGCTAAGGCTATTAGCCTCACTCTGGTGATTCCTTGAGATGCCCCCCAACCCTACTTGTGGGCTCACCCCAGCTGTTTCCAGTGGCTTACCATACAAATGGCCTGTCTTAGCTCAAGCTGCACTTTCCTAAAATCTCCCAAACAGGCATCATCTGGCCTCAGTGTGCTCTGTACCTCTTGCTAAGTGGTCCCATGGCCTGGTACTAGTGGCCGCTGGTCTTGGTTCACAGCTTGGCCTCTCTCAGGCACTTCTAAGGCCAGCTCAAATAGCAGCCATCTTCGGATTGCTTTATAGCTCATGCCAGGTGGTCCCAGGCAGGGAACAGGCAGCTGATCTTGGTCTGCACCTCCTGGGAGGCCCCAGAACCAGTGCACCTGAGGGACAGCTTTGGACCATGCCACAGCAATACCCAACCACCATCAAGGAGTGAACTCAGTAGGCACCAGAGCCTGGCTGAAGCGATTCCTGTTCTGTGGGGTCAGTTCCTGCACAACAGCTCCTCCATAGTCATGGCAGCCAGTCCTCACAGCCAATCAGCCTGGGGGCATATCCCGCCCATTGAAATGCCAACAGCAATCAAGGCTCAACTACAACAGGAGTGTGTGCACAGTGCACAGAGAGGGTAAACCTGGAGTGCCCCATTTGGGTGACAAGGGAAGATGCACCACTGGGCCTTAAAAAACACCTACTATGTAAGACAAAGAGAGATGGAGCAGCTCTACATAATACATAGAAACAAACACAGGGAGGCAGCCAAAATGAGAAGACAAAGAAGCACATCTCAAATGGAATAACAGAAAAAACTCCAGAAAAAGAACTAACAAAATAGAGACACGCAATCTACCAGATGCAGAGCTCAAAACACTGGTTAAAAGGATGCTCAATGAACTTAGGAGAAGAGTAGATGAACATAGTGAGAACTTCAACAAAAAGACAGGAAACATAAAAACAACTATAAAACATTAAAAAAACAGATAGAAATGATTAATACAATAAGTGAAATGAAGAATGCATTACAGGAAAACAACAGTAGGATAGATACGGAGGATCAAATCAGCAATTTGGAAGACAAGGAAGCAAAAAACATCCAATCAGAACAGCAAAAAGAAAGAATTCAAAAAGTTTAAGGAGCTTTGGGGACAACTTCAAGCATACCAACATTCACATTATAGGGGTGCTAGAAGGAGAAGAGAGAGAACAAGAAATTTAAAAACCTATTTGAAAAAATAATGACAGAAAAAATTCCTTTATCTGGTGAAGGAAATAGACATACAAGTCCAGGAAGCACAGAGAGTCCCAAACAAGATAAATCCGAAGAGGTGCAATGCCAAGACACACCATAATTAAAATGCCAAAGGTTAAGCACAAAGAAAGAATTTTAGAAGCAGAAAGAGAATAGCAGTTAGTTACCTACAAGGGAGCTGCCATAAGACTGTCAGTTGGTTTCTCAAACAGGAGCCTAGTCAGAGAGCAAGGCTTATATGATGAAAACTAGAGAAAAATTAGTTCAGAATTTGTAGTGGCAACAGGTAAAAGAATTTTTAAAAATTAAGGCTGTAGAAGAAAAGATCTGCAGGGATATGGTCATTCTATACAAATACTTAAAGGGTGTTTTGTGGGAAAAGGATTAGATTTAATCTATGTGGCTTACAGGACCAACAGGTAAAAATTTTAAGAGGGTATAATTCAATAAACAGTATGGCATAGCAGTTAAAAGCAACTTGCTTTGAGTCCCAACTCTACCAGTAATGACCTCAGTGGCCTTTAGATGGTGGTTTAACTTCTTTACACTTAACTCTCTCAACTGCAAAATTAAGATAGCGACAATTTTCACTTCTGGGGTTATTGTGATTACTAAACAATAATGCATAGGAAGCGATAAGCACAGTGTGGCACGGATTAAATGCACAATAAATGCTAGTTATTTCAAATCGGAAACAGTTTCAATCTTCATCAAAAAAAATCACACTAATAGCCAATCTGAAGGAATTCAATAAAGGTGGTAGGGGAAGCATTTGTGATTGGCTCAGACTGAAAATCACTGTGGGAGACAAGACTGCCATGTTCAACTGCATAAAAAGTCCAAGCTGAAACCTCACAAGACGACTTTTTCACTTACACACTTGAGTGTGTAACCTCCATGAGAAGAAGCCAAAGGTGAAAGTCCTAGCCTCCAAAACAACTTCCCTGAAATATCTGAAGAGAAGGAGTTGAGTTAAAAAAAAGAAAGATCTCGTCAATCTTCCTCCAAGTCGTCTATTTTCACGACCTGCCTTAGCGTTCCACTGCGCAGCAGAGAAATCCTTACTTCAGTATCAGTTCCTGAAGCATTCTGATTTATTGGTTCAGAATGACTTTTTGCTCGCCAGAAGGGGTCGCTTGGTAGGCATGGTGGATTATAAAACAGTCATTTGTCAAATGACAACAGAATCTCAAAGTTGGAAATTCTGAAACCAAATGGCCCAACCCTGGGGAGTATGTAACCAACCAAGAGAAGGGGTTGCCTTCTCTTCCCTCAGCGCCCTTGGAGGGTGGCTTTCTGTGTTCTCCATTACTTCTGTTTCTCGCCCCACTGGTAATAAAAGGACACGCAAGGCTTGCTTGCTTGACTTACATCAGCTTCTCCTTCTAAAAGAAAATGCATGTGTATCGACAAGCACACACATTTGGAAAACTCCACAGGACAGCAGGGTTCTCTAGAGACTGGGGGGAAGAAGCATGTAAACAAACAAGGAAAGAAAAAAAAGGAAATTCAAAATAACATAGAATCAATGAAATAGCTGCCATCATTCAGTGCGGGGGCGGGGGGGGGGGGAGGGTTAAACTGTTTTTCAAAAACAGTGATAAATCATGTTGACATGATGTACCCCTGATACGATGCAAGGGCACTGAACTTCAGCGGGAGTCTCAAAACCCAGCCCCCTGCCTCATCATGAGAAGACATTAGGCAGACACGAACCAGGACACATTCTACACAATCCCTTGCCAGCACCACTGTATCAAGGTCACGAAAAACAAGGAACGACCTGGAGAGTGTCACAGATCGGATTAGACTGAGCAGCCATGATGACTAATTGCCACATGGGGTCCAGATGGGACCCAGAATGGGAAAAGGACAATAGTGGGAAACAGATGAAATCCGAAGCAAGTCTGGAATTCAGCCAACAACAATGTGCAAAGGGGAGTGTCTCGTGCACCGCGACAGGTAAGATGCTCACACTGGGGGAAACTGGGGGGAGGGGAGCTCTCCATAGCATTGCATCCTTAACGCCTCCTCTGTATGTCTGAATTCATCCCAAAGTTTAAAGTTCATCTCTTAAAAATAGAGAATATTTGACCATGAAAAGAATTTTACATTCCCTTAAGAGAAAGCCACTGTGCTTCTGTTAATAGTATTCTGATTGTGCAGTTTCTACTGAAAAGCAGCCGTCTGCCAAGTTTTAATAACCCTTGGGAAGTTGTTTGTTTGTTAAAACTTAGTTTCCTCTGTTCATACGTGAGGCAATGTGACAGTCAAAAAAAACACTTCATTGTGCAACTGTGTGTATTGAGGAAAAGCATTTTAGCCTTTCTGGAGCCTTAGCTCATCATTCAAAAAACTGGGCGGTCATACTCTGCTTTTAATCGTCCAGCAGCTCTAAAATTGTATGGTCACTTGAAGACTCAGAGTGAGTATGAAAAACAAAAATCTTTTCAAATTGATTTGAGGATACCATCTGTCTGGCTGAGGCCAGAGGAACCGAGGTGCAGAGAATTGTATGCTATTGTTTCTTCACGTTATCTAAAAAGTAACAATAAGAGGGGCCGCTCTGGAAACTTGGCAAAGCGGTCTGGAAATGCAGGGGTGGTGATTCTGCAAGGCAAGTCTGTGAAAAAGCTGTGGTTTTGAAAGTCAAAGGAGCAGGGGAAATACACTTGGGCAGAGAATGGTGTGATTCAAGAGCTGTGAACCAAGTGAAAGGCCTAGGCGTTTGGGACTGCAAGGTCAGTGTATGGCCATTGAGCAGCCTGAAGACCAGGGCAGATGCAAGCCTGTCTCCAGGAATTCTCCTCTGGGGCTCCATCAGGATGTGTTCCAAGAATCACCGGGGAAGAGTCAGAGCCTTTAAAAGGAAACCCTGAATCTCTGATAGGAAAAACACCTTGCTTCTTCCCGGCTGAATAGGGGAAGAAAAATAGTTTAGTCTTAAGCTTGAGACAGAAAAATGAGAGCAAACCAGCAAGGAGAGTTTTAGATTACAGGAAGAGCCAGCCTTCCAGGAGCAGGATGGAGCACCGTGAGGCATCCCTGCTTTGACCCAGAGCCCACTGAATAATATAACACCAAATATCTGTGTCTGTATATAACTACCTACTGGGCACAGAGCTGCTACCCAAGGGTTCCCTCAGACACACTAAAATAATCTTTGCACTTTCAAATAATTTACGTCACTGGGAAAGAGAAAAAGAAAAAAAGTAGCCACAAGACCTGAAAGTTTGTCTTTGAAAGATAACTCACCCCTGACTGACAGAGAAATAAGCCTGCCCACGCTCCTGGTAGCGAAGCGTGGGGCACCCCTGGGAACCAATGTTACAGCACAATCCCAGGCCAAGTTTGGGTCCCTCATTCAAAGCATCTAATGGCTATATTTTTCCTGGGAGGGGGGACGGATGTTTACTATGGGCAAAGCTCTATGCCTGGAAAATACAAGTAGAAAAAAATAAAGTCTTGCCCTTGAAGAGCTTATAGTGTGAGAGTAGAGTCATACGTGTTTAAAGGAACTACACGGTGCCTATCTACTCCAACTATGATTTGTGTAATGATGAAACACTTCACGTTTATTCTCTGGAAAGGTTTCAAGCCTCACAGAGCCTTGTGTGGTTGGCGTTGCTCTTGTTATGATCCACCCCCAGTGGCACCAGCCAATGACAGACGTCCTCTGAGGCTCAAAGCAGTTAGGTGACCTAGTTAAAATGACACAGCCAGCGAGAAGTACAGCGAAAACCTGAAGGCCATGCTTTTTTCCTTTCACAAACACAGACTTGTTGCCCGAGTTTGCTTTTAAAACTTCTCTTCAAGGAGCTACAGCGCACAGAGAGTCTCTGTGGGCTTGGCTTTGTGTGCCGTTACCGCTCTGAACTCGGTGTGCCTCTTGCACTTGAGGCGTAGGGTTTCTTTCTGTTCAGTTCAAGAAAGTTTTCACCCATATCTCTTCACATACGGCTGCATGCCCATTTGTTCTAGCTTCTCTTTCTAGAACTTCATTAGATACCGCCAAACCTTCTCAGTCTATCCTTCAAACTCATTCATATTTTTGCACTTCTTTTCTTTAAGTATATTTTATTGATTATGCTATTACAGTTGTCTCCATTTTTCGCCCTTTGCTCCTCTCCACCCAGCAGCCCCCACTCCCTCAGGCAATCCCCACACCATTGTTCATGTCCATACTAGATCACACTTTTTAGAACCTTTCTGTTCTTTTTCATATTCTCTGTCCTTTCACTGGGGCTTCTCTACCCTCTTCTATCTTTGAAATCATTCCACACACTTATTGCATAGTCTCTGGCAGGTTGTTCTGGAATACCAAGTTTTGTCACAACAGCTGAGTCTCCCCCGTGGTAGTTTTATTGTGAGTTTATCCTTGCAATCGCAGAACCAGCTCAAATTGGTCCCATCTTGTCCAGTGAGATACTAAGTTGTCTTTCAGAAACAACAGACCAAAACCGCACGTCATGCAGCCAAAGCACGTACAGAGGAGAAAACTCTGGCCTCCAGTTGCACCAGGAACTCAAGTCTCACCAACATCGTGCCACCACCACCACTGAACCAAAGTCTCCCCACCACCACCATCACCTCACTGAACCCAAGAGTCAGGATGTAGCCGGAACCTGAACACCAGAACCCTTTCAGAAGCCAAAGGTCCACTGTTCAGGAAGATTCAGTGTCAATGCCCTTTACTATAAATGGCCATGTTCCAAGGTCCTCCAGTTAAAACATGTCCCACCAGCACTTTGCATACCTGTTCCCCTAACCCCTTAAAACCATTAACCTAGTCTATCAAGATGGATTTGAGGCACAATTAGGTCTCCCATCTTCTCAGCACCTTCTCAGTCAAAAAACCTTTTCTTATTCCAAACTCTGACATTGTGAGTTTTGGCCTTTCAAAGTGTCAGACACACAGATTTGGGTTTTGACAGCAATCTCAGTGGGGACTCTTTATAGTGAGAAGATCTCATTGGCCCAGGTTAGAGGAGTGTCCCTAAATGAGCATTCATGGGTGCTTCCAGTGGGCAGTAGATCTCCCACAGCCTGCCTTACGTTAATTTTTCCACCTGAGGCGAAATTTGGATCTGTCATTCAAAGTGACCATTGTAATCCAGAATACATCTGCTATGCTTGTCACTCTCTCCCCGAGATTCTGCGTCTAAGGAAAATGAAATATGATATTCTTATCATGAGAATTGTGCCTATCACAGAGTGAAACGTGAGAAATATTTTCCAAATGTTAGACATCTTCCTTCCCCGGGGAGGTAAGTAGCAAATCACAACTTGGCTCTGGGGCTGACTCCTTTGGGCCCTCTCTCCAGATTTTTACCACTTATTAAAGCCACTTTTCACCCTGCAAGAAGGATGCTTAGACATTCAAAATGAATATTGTTTTAAAATTATTTTTATTCTTATAAGTACATACAAACTGGGGAACTGATGTGAGCAAGCTTTTAATTACTGGTTTTAGTTGTGTATGAGTCTTTGCAGATTCTATTAATCTTTCTTTATAACAGTTAAATAAAACTCAGTCTTCTACAATGACTAATTTCTCAGTGACATTATCAAGCTATTTCTAAGATGCTACGTAGGAAAGCGTCCTCAGACAACTGCTAGTTATTACATACCATTCAAAGTGGCATTTTAAACGCTAAGCCAACACATCACTGTCACCTTCCTAGAGATTTTATAAAGGCAAATTAAAAAGCTGCTGATGGCACACTAACACTTATAGTATAACTGTCACAGAAATATATACAAATGTTATTTAACTTATTTACTGGTTTGAAAACTGGCCTCTCACAGTTAATGTCTAAGATTTCCTTTGAAGGGATAGGCTACTGTCAAGCAAAAAAAAATATGGAAACTATTCTTTCATTATAAATCCTTCAATGTATAAAAGAAGAAAAACAATGGAGAAATTTTTTAAAACATTTTCAGTAAACATATTTATATTTGAAAGTTCCACGTTAAATAAAGTTTTAACGTTACTTATGTTAAGGTAGAAAAATAACCTCTGTCCCCTTAGGTCACATAATAAATATATATTTATGTCTTACCTCTGAACTTCTTGGGAGGGTTGGCAAGGTCCCCCGCCTCCGGGTGCACCACACACCTGTCATCCACTAACCTAGAAGGAAAAGCATGCTGACATTGTTACCTCGTCATAGCCAAAAAGCACAGACAGCACATGGATATCATATATTTAGTATTCTTCACTAAAAAACTTTATAAATCATCATGGATTTACAAATAGGTGTGGTCAAAAAGGGATTAATTAAAGCAGCATGTATGAAACTCAAAATTAAGAAACATTGTTAAGCAGTAGGAACCTGGTTAGATAAATCACGACAGAGACAAACCATGGAACGCTGGAGAGTTATGTAAAATTCTACTGGGAAAATGTACTAGCCTGCCAAACATTTACAATATATAGTGAAAATAAGTGGTAATAAATCAGTAAGATCTCATATATGCTTACAAACATACACACACACACACACACACACACACACACCTCCTACATACACATAGGAGAGGAACGGAACATGTTAACCTTGGTCGGGATACCTGTAGTTTTTAACCTTGATCAGATTACCTGTAGTTTTTATTTTCCCTTTCTTTCTGAGTGTGTGCTTTGTTTTTCTCACAAGCAGTGTGTAAGCTTATGAAGTCTGGCTTACAGAGTGACCACAGGGTGAGTGGGTGGTTTAGCACTCATCCCACGTTCAAACCCTGGCTCGGCAACGTCCTAGCTAGGGGCCTCTGTTCCTCCCTCTCTACGCCTGTAAAGTGAGGATAGAGTACCTACCCCAGAGCATTGTCAGGAGGATTAAATGACTTACCACCCACGAAGTACCAAATACAGTTTCTGGGATACTGTAAGCCCTTAAATAAGTGTTTAACAGATAAATAAAATCAAAGATCTTGCCTGCTTTATTCTTCATCATACTATGTTCTTCTAGAAGAGTGCCTGACACATAGTAAGTACTCAATAAATAATAATCAGCCTTGGCTGGTGTGGCTTATTGGGTTGAGCACCAGCCTGCAAACCACAGGGTCACCAGTTCGATTTCCTGTCAGGGCACATGCCTGGGTTGTGGGCCAGGTTCCTAGCTGGGGACATGCAAGAGGCAACCAATCTCTCTCGCACATCTCTGTTTCTCTCCCTTTCTCTCCCTTCCCCACTCTGTAAAAAACAAACAAAAGTAAAATCTTTTTTAAGAATAATAAATATATAAATAAATATTAATCAAATGAATAAATTGCCTTTGTGGTTACAAAAAACATATTTCATCTCCATTAAAATAGCTACAAGGAGCCAATTTCTAGGACAATTCCAAAAGAGCAGCTGAATGTCTGCCCTGAGAACCAAGAAACATGACTCTCCTGTCCAAAGAGGAATATCTAACTACCAAAGACTCACTAACGTTCATTTTTTCCGCTGAATGAGTGGTGGGAGTAACTGGGGTTTTTTTCCCCAGGATATTGTAAAAATGCAAGTGAATTAGTTCTAAGTTTGTGAATTCATTTGAAGGAAGATGACCAAGTTGTAACATTCTTTTAAAAACAAAAAAACATATTAACCGGACTCACGGGTATGCATCAACTCCAACACAGAGTAAAACCCAATTTGTGACTAAATGCTCACTTGAGCTAGGGCAGTTACCCAAATCGAAACTGGTCCCTGGTTTATCTGGTTACCAGAAGCAGACCCTTCCTAAATCACCACATTTATCTATGGGATCCAATCTCCACAAAACAAAATGTTAATTTAGTTAAGCAATAGGGTTCTTTCTTTGATTTTTTTTTAATATATATCATTCACACTGGTTTACAAAAATGTGGTTTGACAAGAGCTGCCAAGCATGCGAGAAATTCCTTTTAAGAGTTTTTAAAACAGTTTTCTTAGAAACAGGAAGTCACATTGGGTCAAGAAGCAAACCCAACCCTCTGCAATACCCAACTTCAGTCTGTAACACTGAATGCAGAGGCTCGGGAGAACGTCACAACATAACATTTAATTTTTTAAAAAATGCTGTCAGGGAAAGGTCTACTTTTCTAATTAGTTAAGACATGTTAAGAATTCTAAACATAATGAAAACACATAGTCTTACCCTTCAGAGCATATTAAAATTATATAAAAAGTAGCAATGACATTCAACCCATTCTTGGTGCCTACCCATTCCCACAGTACTACAGGTTCCCACTAGAATGCACCCAGAGAGCCCCCACCTGCATGGGCTAGCCATCAGAGAGCTGGAAAAAACTAAAGCTATCAATCAGATCACAGTGCATTTATGTAAACACTTATCCTCAATTACCTAGCAGCTCAGGTAAAAACATAACTAAGAACGACTTCAGTCCTCAGAATTTGTCCTATTCCTTATACCCAAATGTCTGTAAAAATCACAAAGACCATCATTTCATCATGCAAACTTACAGAACTGAAACTGGAAATGGAAGAAAGGGAAAGATAGAAAGAAGCAAGTGTGAATCTGTTATAAAGACATATACCAGTGATTTTCAACTGGTATGTCGCAAAAAATTTTTAAATCTGCAATATCTGACTATTAGGCAGGGGCAATCCCTTAGACTGTCAAATAAAAAAATGACAAAAACCAACACAACAATAGCCATCTAGTGGAGTGAATCAAAAATGATACCTTTCTTTTTTTGGTCAAGCCAGCAAAAAATACATTTTTGGTGAATGGTGGTGTGCCACAGAATTTTAGTGATTAGTTTAGTGATGTGTGCCAGGAGATGAGAAAGGTTGAAAATCGCTGGCATATACAATCATTGAAGTTAAAGTTAAACGGGATTTTAATGGTAGCCATTGGCACAACTTCTACAATATTCCCAACACCCTCTTCTCAAACATCGACCTCCAGGGCCAGAGGATTCCTCAGTTGCCACCTTTCTGACAGCACCGGTGTTAGAAAGGTGTCTTGTATGGAGGTGAAATAGCATCCTCTGTTTCCCACCACAAAACTTAACACATTTTTTATAACAACTTGCTTAACTGTCTGGATCTTCCAATAAATTGTTCATTCCATTAATTCAGGAACCGAATACATCTTGTTTACCGTTATATCCTTGGCATCTTCTAGAATTAGTTACAGTGATAATAAATATCTGTTATATGCAGAAATCAGTCAGTGAAGAAGTGAGCGCTGCTTCCCGAACAACTTTCCTTTTTGCTTCCATTTCTTTCTTCTGTAACTAGACAGGCCACATATTTTTTTTTCTGGGATAAACAAGGCTATTTCATATGACCCATAGACATGAACTAAAGAGGGGGAATGCGGGTGGGAGGGGGTGTGCAGGGTGGAGGGGAATAAAGGGGGGGAAATGGAACAACTGTAATAGCATAATCAATAAAATATATTTTTAAAAAAAGGCTATTTCTCTCCAGTTCTTCCTCACTGGGATATTTACCAAGGCGCTCCACATCTTTTCATATATCCAAGTGTCAAAATCCACTTTAAATGGGATCCTAGAAACTATCCATGGGAATCCAGACGTGCCCCAAACAAGTGGGACAGGAGACTCTTCCCCCCTTCTTTTCGAGGCTAAGTTTACAGTTCGGCCTAAGGATCCTAAGATCCTGGCAGCTCCCTTGGCAGTCAAGCCCACCTGATGTTCACTGGGTCTTTATGGCTAAACAACTCCAGGATCTTTTCACGTATACTGCTGATGAGACAGGCTCCCATGTCCACCTGGGACAGTTCTCTTCTATAATCTGAGGACCAGAATTTACAGCTGAATAGGGACAAATACAAAGATCAACCTATAGTCTCTGAGTAGAAAGCATCTGGAAATCATCTACTGCATCTCTAGAGAATTCATTTCAAGACCCTGTCATGACTGCCGCCCATTTTAACCACTCATAAAGCGTTTCCCAAATTTGGCTACTTGGCTGAATCCTATGGGGAGTTAAAATAATCAGTAACAATCATAATAAGAGTAACAACAAAAACAAAAAGCTTCTTTCGTCTAGACCTGTAAAATCAAAATTTGGGGGGATCAGGAATAAGAATCTGTATTTTTGTAAAAGCTCTCTAATCTTGCTTAAACAGACCAGGAATGCCTGTTTTGTACTCCTGTGGTACCTACACACCTCTATCAATAGAGCCCACACTCTGTACTAATTTCTTACTTAGGCTTGTCTCTAACACTGTAAATTATAAGTTCCGAGAGGGTCCATTTTTGTTTTCTTCACCATAATATGTCCAACTTTAAATATTAGGCCTCCAACATGGGGGGTGTTAAATAATTTTACTGGAGTAAGTGACTGATTGACTCTTTGAATCACGGAATAAATCAATAATGTCACTTTTGGTAGATCCTATAAACAGTAAAAATACCTAGAACCAAGAAATGATTGCATAATAGTGGACGGAAGGAAGGGTTGTAAATTCTCCCCATCCAGATGCATCTCAGGAATTTATCAAAAATGTCAAAGGCCCAGACAGCCTGCCCTAAGTAACAATTTCTCACGTAGCGCCTTTCGACACCACACATTAGTTCCCTTTCAGTGAGTGGGCTGCGTTTACTTTCGTCATGTCTGAATCAGCAAGTAGAGCGATTATCACTGGCCTAAAATTCTCAATTTGTCCCTGAAACTCAGCTGTCGTAAAACCGGTTATTCTTCATGTCTGTCTTCTCTTCACAAGGTCATAACTGTCCATTGTTTGTTCATTTTAATTTATAAGAAAAAAAATCATTCAACTATCAGACCTTCCAAGGTATCTATAAGCAGATCTCAGTAGATACTTTGATTTTATATATAAGTATGAATCAAAAATACATGGCTTTTACTACGTCCCCTGCCCCAGCCCCCTTCACCTCTTGTAACTATAATACGGTTGTCTTTGACTATGAGGTTTTCTGTTCGTAAATTTCTAAGTGAACAGAGTACCATTGACTTTTTAAAAGTATATATGAGTCAAATGTTAACTGGGTGTATAGATACGGCCCCTAGAGAAATGCCTGCAAACGTGAATCTGGAAACATGTGCCAGAGTGCTTCGGAATACACTGCTCCAGATGGCAACATGGGAAAACCCATGTTTCCATCAGAAGTAGCTTAAATAAGTTACGACTAAATGAATAATTTCATACATTGTGTAACTACTTTAAAAGTACATAAATCTGGCTTCTTACCTAAACTAAACCCTCCCCACAAATTCCCTACCACACTGAAACATCAACTCCCTCCTGCCCCTTCCTTTCCAAGTAGTACTAAAATAGAAGACAAAACACTTGAGTTCCAGCCCTCGGTCAGCCATTCCCAAAGCAGCCGTGTCTACGAGAGCCACTGCGCCCTCCTGTGCCTCGCTTCTAAAGGGGTCCGTTGTGATCTCCCAGTTCCCTCTATTTCTGCGGTGACCCATTTCTCTGATCCCGTTTTGTAATTAGAGTTGGCTTGTGGTGTCATCCTTCAATAGCGGACTGTATTATTTATAATATTTTATATACTGTAGTTACAAAGTTTAACTGTTTATGTCAACTTTTTAAAAGTGTATGTATGCATTATTTCAGCATTCCAAGCAAAGTACTAGGTATGTGAGTTTGTTCCACTCACTCACGATAGTCTTAGAACATAGTATTTTAAAATCTTAAGATCTTCCTATGTAGTAACATGGACTTTGTTTCACTTACCAATACTCACGGTGCCCAAAGGAGGAGCCAACCTCAAGGCCTGTAGATTATTGTTTGTATGCAAATTCATTTGTCTCATAATTCAGAGTAACTTAACAAGAAACACTGGATTCTACAAATGTCCAATTTTATACCGTATATCCATCCGATAGGCCCTGTGGAGACACTTTCGCACAAAGCCATAAATCTAGCAAAGAAGGAGGTAACTTCACTGCAAACCTTCTGCCAAAAAGTGCCCTAACTTGTAAGTGCAACCCAGATGCAACATAGGAAGCCCTCACTGTTGTACTCACCTCAGCCGTCTCTGAGGACAAGAAAAGTTCGATTTGCTTCTGTTTGCTACTTGACATTTGAGGGCTATAAAAGTTAAACCAATACAATTTCACATCAGCTTCTCTTTTTAGATGTCTTATTTTAATAATGCTTTTGCACTAACACAAGCATTTTAAGCTTGAATATTAAACGGGTATGTAACTCCTTATGTAAGTTTCTCGATCATACACCTGTTTGTTGCTGCTAATATTTCTAAAACGGGTTCCTTCCAAAGTCGAAACGGTGCTTGTCCTTAGGTATTTAAAATGTGTCCAGTTATGTTTCCATGAGAGATAAAATCGCTTTAAAACACTTTTAAATTGCACAATAAACACTAAATTTTGAAGTGCTACTACAAGGAAGGAAACTCCTGAAAATACTGGATAATCCTTATATCTAAATTTTTGATCCACTAAAACCAAATGAATTAAAGACCTTTAAAAAATAGGTATCAAGCGGACTGCAAAAGGAATGCTGTCACTCACATGATAATTTTTTCAAAATCATTGCAAGAAGCCATCATCTTGTGAAACAATTCTCTTCAGAGGATGAACACTGAGGCAACTGGTGGGAAAGAAACTAATCGAGTTACACATCGCCATTCAAAGAGAAACATGGGTATTGGACCACGATTTCAGAAAGAATTTGAGTATTTGAAAGCTTAAAGCTCTAACCCAACCAAAGAAAGAAATCACCACTTTTTCTTCTCGAATCCAATGATTCTGTTTCTTCTCCTAATCCTCTCTACGCCGCCTCCTTGACATCTTTGAGTCTATTACTCTTCAAAGTCAATTTGTGTAGTGTTTTCTCCTAGCCTGTCCATTGCTGTCCTCCTGAAAGTCCAAGTACGTGCAAAGTGTCTTTCTCAGGATAATAAATGGGTCTCTGTAGGAGATGAAATCAATTGTTCAGTGATGGCTGAGTTGACTTAACTACCATCAGTTTTCCATCATCTGCAAAAAGCTAGAAAAACCACAGGCCCTGGAAATAGTGACTCCATAGGCAAAGTTCAGGTCCTGAGTTTTCACCACCTGGTTGGCACAAATCTGGAGGTGCTCTCACAAAAAGGTCATCAAGTGAGAAATTCACCTAGTGACACTCTCTGTCCCAAGTACAGGCCCTCCCTGCCCCATATTTCTGCCTGGTCTTGCTCACTCTTTCACACCTTCACAAAGTTGCTTTTTATACTCTGTCCAGAGTTTACAGTGGTCATACTGAAGATTAAATTCAAGAAACACGGTCTCAAGTTATTTTTTAAATTACTGATAAGGCAACAGGCTGCTATGCATGTGTCAGCAAAAAGAACCTCAAACGGATATTTTAATTAACAACTACAAATATATCTATTATAAATGTTTACAAGCATGAAAGATAACTTTCTTTTTGAAAACAGCAAAGAATAAGAACCCATCAAAAATGGCCAGATAGATTTGATAAGGAATCCTAAAAGTGAAAAATAATTGTTGAAATAAGTAGGTGGGTTTAAGAGAGTAAATTAGGCACAGGTAATTAATAACCTGGAAGAGGGATCTTAAGAAATTACTCAAAGTGAAACAGAAGATAAGAACAAAGAAAAGATGAAAGAGGGGTTAAGAATAAATATAAAGGTAGGATAAGATTACTATGCTTCTGTAATTAGCATCCTGGAAGGAGAGAATAAACAAAATGGAAGACAGCCAATTTTTTAAGCAGAAACTTCTTTGCTATGATAGCCATAAAAAACAAGTAATTTCTTATTTTCCTCTGTGGATGACTTTTTTCCTTTACGCTTCATTCCTGGTGAAAGATGCCTACTGACGTTTATTGTGGGTTGTGTTGATGTAAACACAGGTAATGAGTCCCTGGAAGACAGACTCCTGTGACCTGTTGTGCTGCATCACAGGATTAGTCATCTGGAGAAGGCATATCAAAGACCAGACTCAGGTCTCAGTGGTTATCTTGGGGTTATCAGAAGGCTCCACTTGCAAGCCTTGGTACAAGGCTTTTGCGTCTGGATCTCTTGTCTTCTTCACTTCCCAGAAGTACCAGAGTTCTACAAATCCTTTGATGCTCTGTCTCTGGAATGTCTTTGTAGCTATGTGTTGGCAAATCTCAGCACTAGACACTTTGAAGTATTCTTTGAATCCTTCCACCTACGTTAACATTGACGTAAGATTCCTTAATCTACCAGCATAGCTGGGCATCATTGCAGCCTTGGGCACATTTTTATGACTCCAAGGCAGAAACATTCAATGATTATGAACACTTCATTATTGATACTCAGTTTGTTATACATAAGATGTTTTATGATTCCAGTTAAGAAAAGATATTGATATAGAACAAGAATAATGAAGGCATTTTATCATAGTAGATCCTTCCAATTTTGAGACTCAATACTTCCATATCTCATCAGTCGCCAGAGAAAATGTGGAAAACAGGACCCAGAAGAGGCCTCCAAGAGACTGGAAATAGGAACTGGGCTTTGAAAGGACTGAGCAGATCTTCTGTGCTGACCCCACAATTTTGACCAACACATGTAAGAGATGTCAGGTTTTGAGAAGAGAGGCAGTATTTGAAGAGAGGATGGCTGAGAATTTCCAGAGCTAATGAAAGATATGAGTCCACTGATAGAACACAAAATATATTGGGCTGCCAGCTTCTCAGACTCTGCAATACAAGCCAGAGACTATGGAATCATTTCTCTAAATGATGAAAGAAAATTTGGCTATCAAGTTAAAATTGAGTACTTGGCAAAATTAACTTTTAAAATGAGGGCGGATAACAAAATATTTTTAGGTAAGTAAAAATTAAGAACTCACCACTAACAGGCTCTCAGTACACTTCAGGTAATGATAAAAGGGAAATTATCCCAGGAGGAAAATCTGAGTTCTGAGAAGGAATGTGGAGAAACAAAACCGTTGAAGCACCTATGTCAAGCTGAACAGACACGGTCTCAGTATAAAAGAGTAACAATGACTAAGACGTGAGCTCTGAAAAGCACAGCACTGAGATACCAGACACCCGCACAGAAGCAGAAAGGCAGTGGCCTGAGTTAAGTAGCTCCACGGTTGGAAACTGCACAGGAACAGGATAAAACATCAATTGACTTTACACGTGACATGTGTAATGTATATTATACATTATACATGACTTTACATGTGACATGTGAACATGTATATTATAATTGTATTTTCTTTAAGATTTTATTTATTTATTTTTAGAGAGAGGGAAAGAGTGAGAAAGAGAGGGAGAGAAATATCCATGTGTGGTTGCCTCTCACACGCCCCCCCACTGGGGACCTGGCCCACAGCCTAGGCATGGGCCCTGACTGGGAATCAAACCAGTGACCCTTTGGTGTGCAGGCCAGCATTCTATCCACTGAGCCACATCAGTCAGGGCATGTATATTATAATTTTAAAAGAAACTACTGAAATAACAAAAAAAACAGAGTATATAAATACAAAACCAGTAAAAATAAGTAAAATAAGAAAAAAAATAAGTGCAAATTCAGTTGATCCCAAAGAATTTTTTAAAAAAGAAGAAATCAGACAAAGAGGGCCAAGATGGAGGCGTAGGTAGACACACTGCCTCCTCGCACAACCAAAAGAAGGACAACAACAAATTTTAAAACAAAAAACAACCAGAACTGACAGAAAATCGAACCGTATGGAAGTCCAACAACCAAGAAACTAAGAAACATACATCCAGACCGGTAGGAGGGGCGGAGAGGACTCGCGTGGCGGGGCGGCGGCTGGCAGATCCGGGAAAGGCGCGGCTGGCCAGGAGAGGTGGCGGCTGCGGACCGGGCGTCCCACTCCCTCGTGAGGATAAACGGGGAGGAACGGCTCGGGAGCGGGACGGACCCCGAAACCCAGAGTTCCGGCGCAGGGAGGTGAAGCCTCAAAGCCTCTGATTGAAAACTCCTGTGGGGATTGAGGCGGCGGCAGCGGGAGAAACTCCCGGCCTCACTGGAGAGCTCGTTGGAGAGGCCCGCAGGGTCCTGGAGTGTGCACAGCCCTCCCACTGGGGATCGGCACCAGAGCCAGCACCAGAGGGGACTGGTTGGACTCTGGGTAGTGCGGAAAGTGTCTGGTAACCAGCAGGGAGCGGAGCGGCCGCCATTGTTCCCTCTAGGACCCCTCCCCCACAAACAAAGTCACAACGCAGCGATGTGGCCGCCCTGTTCTGGTGAACACCTAAGGCTCCGCCCCTTATACGTAACAGGCGTGCCAAGACAACAAAAAATGGCCCAAATGAAAGTACAGATCAAAGCTCCAGAAAAAATACAACTAAGCGATGAAGAGATAGCCAACCTATCAGATGCACAGTTCAAAACACTGGTAATCAGGATGCTCACAGACTTGGTTGAATTTAGTCGCAAATCAGATGAACAAATGAAGGATACAATAAGGGAAATGAAGAAAAATGTACAGGGAACCAACAGTGATGGGAAGAAAAACGGGACTCAAATCAATGGTGTGGACCAGAAGGAAGAAAGAAACATTCAACCAGAACACAATGGAGAAACAAGAATTCGAAAAAACGAGGAGAGGCTTAGGAACCTCCAGGATGAATTGAAACGTTCCAATATCCGAATCATAGGGGTGCCAGAAGGAAAAGAGGAAGAGAAAGAAATTGAAAACTTATTTGAACAAATAATGAAGGAGAACTTCCCTAATTTGGCAAAGGAAATAGACTTCCAGGGGGTCCAGGAAGCTCAAAGAGTCCCAAAGAAGTTGGACTCAAGGAGGAACACACCAAGGCACATCATAATTACATTAGCCAAGATGAAAGATAAAGAGAGAATCTTAAAAGCAGCAAGAGAAAAGGAGTCAGTAACCTACAAAGGAGTGCCCATAAGACTGTCAGCTGATTTCTCAAAAGAAACCTTACAGGCGAGAAGGGGCTGGCAAGAAGTATTCCAAGTCATGAAAGCCAAGGA
>VMDR010007302.1:22266-41346 GCA_007922815.1 Macrotus californicus | reverse complement strand
ATCTGACTCCCCGAGTGAACCAAAATATCCTTGTAAGGCCGACTGCATACTAGTTTTATCTCCTCGGGACCCAGCACGTTGCCTGGCACACACAGGCACTTGATAAAGGTTTCTTGTTATTCAGATTATCCACATTATTGAAAGACAGCGGATCTCATCATTCTTTCTCTAACCCAGTGCTCTTTTAAAATTTTGGAATACCTCGCTTCCCCTATTGTAAACATGCAAATGCCACGTGGAAGGATTTAATCTAATCAGCATTGAGCGCATTAGGGTAACAATTTAAGCTCTGTGAGAGTTTTGCACCACTCTCTCCCTGTCCCCTCTCACTGCTGGCCTGGCGTGCACAGGGCAGTGCACTGGCTGGGATGAGAGGGTACAGAGGAGGGCCCTAGGCCACCGAGCCAGTGACCAGCAAGGGTCCAAAGGCTCTGAAAGGGTAGGTGGGAATGGAAGACAAGTTTTACATGCTGCCCAATTCTAATTATGTCCAGGCTTCCTCACTTTGTGCCGAGGGCAGGTTCACCTTCACTGCCCTCAATGTGGGGGACACAGGGGCACCTGGGAATGAAGGTCAGAGGGAGGAAGAGGAAGAGCCCCTGAGCCTCATACCAGTGCAAAATGATCTTATCATATGATCATTCACTCAAGGTGCTTTCTTGCATATTTCGTGTGAGACGTTGTCTGGACCTTGTTGAAAATGAATCATATGAACTGCCACCTTCAGTGCATAAAGAACTGAGTAAGGGAGGCCAGGGCTACGTGTAAATGATCACATGACAAGGCAAGCGGTGACCTCGACCACATGTGGGAGAGGAAAACCCCTTGGAAGGCTCTTCCATCCAAATGGCGACTCTCCAGTCCCCTCTGCTCACCGTAGTCACCAAAATTAAAAGTGCGCAACGTCCACTATATCGTCTTGCTCTCCTGCCTAAAACCTACAAGCGGCCATTGTTCATCACACTTCAGAGAAGTGCATGGCCCGGGGCGGGGCGGGGGGGCGGTTGGGGGGGTCGAGGCTCAGCATAACTTGGCCTCTGCCAACCTAATCTGCAGTCACTGCCCAACTCCTCCTGCGGCTCCATGTCGAAAATGCCCTTAATCATAATCCATCCACCTCTCTCTCTCCCTCTCCCCCCTCTTCTCTCTCTCTCATACACACTCATACACACACACTGTTTTCTATCTCATTTGTGTATCTCCGGAAGTCAATCTCTTCTCCTAACTCTCTGCTCAATTAATCCTGGTGGTTTCAACTTTCCCCTCTCTGCAGCCACCACCCTGCTCAACACACCATCACCTGTCACCTGGGTGCTGCTTCCCACTGCTCTCCCGTGATCAGGAGTCCACACAGCAGGGAGGGTATTCACTATAAAATACAAATCACATCTCTTTGCACTCATTTACTTAATATCCTGCAATAATAAAATCCAGGTTCATCCCCTCCACCTCTAAGGGGCTGATTAGCCGCCTTCTCTCTATCACTCCAGCCTCTTCCTCACTCTTTTCCCCCGACTCTATGCTCTGCCCACACCGGCCTTCTCTTGGCTTCTCAAGCTCTCTAAATTTTCCTCTGATCCCAGGGACCAGACACAAGCCATCTGCCCGGAACATTCTTCCCCAGATGTTCTCATGGCTTTTCCACTCATTGAGGTCTCAGCGTAAATGGCCCTTTCCAACAAGCTTCCAATTATGCTTTTATCACGCGGCACTCTTTATTACCTTCATGATGCGCCTCATCTGAAATTATTGACTGTTCATCTGTTTGCTTGTTTGTTTACATGCCTGTCTCCCCCTGCGCTGGAACACGAGCTTCCTTAGATAAGGAACCATGCTTGCCTCGTTTGGCCAGTGCCTTGTATGGGCTGGTGATTTATACACAGTCAACAGCTATTTCCTGAATTAATGAGCAGATCTTCTTCCTCTTGTTCTCCTTAGACTTTATTTGCTCATTGCTTTTTTTAAAAAGATTTTATTTATTTTTTTAGAGATAAGGGAAGGGAGGGAGAAAGAGAGGAAAAGAAACATTGATGTGAGAGAGAAACATCAAGCGGTTGCCTCTTGTAGGCATCCTGACCCAGGGGTCAAACCTGCAACCCAGTCATGTGCCCTGAGAGGGAGCCCAACCGGTGACCTTTTGCTTTGTGGGGCAATGACCAGCCAAATGGGCCATCCTGGTCAGGGCTGGCTTGTTACATTTTTGGGTAATTCCATTTCACCTCCAGTGGAAAGTTTCACGGAACCAAGAGCTGCTCACACAATTACCAGTGACCTTTTATTTATGCATCGTGTTCAAGCAACATCCAAAGTGAAACAGATTTTTTTAAGTTGCCAGTAGTAAATTATGGAAGGGTGTTTAGCATACAGTTAGAATTGTAAAAACTCAGTGTCATTTCTGTCTACCATTCATCTCTCCAGATAACTCATACTTTTTGTTTCTTTATCTGATGGCTCATTATTCCCAAGCACCTGTTCTTGGAAATAACAGCCACCAGCACCTTAGATTTGCCTCATTACCCACACTCCTTTTTTCTTCAAGTCCTTGTCTCGTCCACTGCCTCTCTTCACTTCTTTGCCATCTTGTATTGGTCACCTACTACGCGCCAAGCTCTGAGAATATAAAGCTGACTTATCAATGGTCCCTGGCCTCAGGAAGCTGACAGTCTCCTCGAGAAGACTGGCCTGTGAACCAGCATCAGCAACATATGTCAGAGGGTCCAGACCACAAGTGTGTGCAGGGAGTAGCAGGGCCTGAACAAGAGGGACATTCATAGCAAGGAAGGATGTCAGAGATGCTTCAGGGAAGAGGTAAGTGCAGAGTGACCTTGCAGAGAAGAGCCAGGTATTCCTAGAAAGAAGCAAGGTCAGTACAGGGGATTTACAGGCACTCAACGGCTCGGAAACAGCCCAGCATTTGGAGGACCTGCACCGAGTTTGGGAAGTGTGGGGCGTGAGGGCAGGCGGGTAAGGGATGTGGAGTGAGAGGCAGGTGTGAAGCAGAGCCATTGGGGGCAGGTGGTCTGCTAAAAACTTTGGGTTTTATCCTACGAGGAAAATGACCCTGATGGTGTTCATTTCTCCCTCTAAGGAATCCTAAGGAAGCCACAGTCCACTCGCAGAATGAGTCTTATTTCTTCATTCTTTATAACTGATATTAAGTCCTATCAAACCAATAGTATACTTTGTAAAGACTCAGGAGAAACCACTTTGTAGACAATCAAATAAACCAAGGTGGTTGTTCTTGATTTTAGATGTACAATTTCCTGCCATTTTTCTCATTTCTCTGTTTTCTGCTTGGCTTTTGAGTTCACCAGAATCTTATATGAATAAATGGACTAATCTCCCCAATGGAAAATTGTACAAGTCTTACAGTAACCAATAAATAGATATTTCAAGGAATCATCAGAAATTGTTATAAAGATCTAAACTCTTCTTTTTTTTTTTAAGATTTTATTTATTTATTTTTAGACAGAGGGGAAGGGCGGGAGAAAGAGAGGGAGAGAAACATCAATGTGTGGTTGCCTCTCTTACCCCTACCGGGGACCTGACCTGGCCTGCAACCCAGGCATGTGCCCTGACTGGGAATGGAACTGGCAACGACCCTTTGGTTTGCAGGCTGGCGCTCAATCCACTGAGCCACACCAGCCAGGGTGATCTAAACTCTTCTTGATGTCCTTTGCCTCTTTTGCTTTTGTTGTAAGAAATAAAGTCACAAGGAAAGAAAATGAAACATTGTCACATTTTTTACCATACCTTTAGGATTTTTCTGCAGTTATTACATACAGCAAGTTTCATGAAGGCAGATAATTCTTTAGATAAAAGTGTGTTGCGTTTTCCATTTGAAAGTAGATTTTGATCTACTGACGTGGCGGGTGATGCGGGTTTGTCTAAAATCTGTTCTGCATCTCTCCTCGAATGGCATGCTGTGAAACGCCAGCTTTCCTGAGGGAAACCAGCGTTTAAGGCAACCTCAGCAAAAAAGGCAGTTTATGGACCTGGCAGAAAGGAAATGTGTTGAATATGGAATCTGCAACACCCAACAGATGCAAAGAGCCTGGTTTTATTCACCAAAGCATTTTCATTTCTGCTACAAAAGGGGGAGAAATGGTGAGAACAGGAAATATGAAAATAAGTACTAAAGAGTATTTTGACTCATAATGCTAGGGAAAATGAGGGACCTGGACACCAGTGAAAAATCCAGAGGGTTACAAAACTCACAGAGGTTTTAGCTGTACATAAGACAGTGGGGTGATATTAAAGAGGGGGGTGGGAGTAAGGAGAAAGTAATTTCTATTGTGTGTCTTCCACAGGCCAGGCAGTGACCTAGGCACATTAGTTCATAATCTTATTTATTATTTGGCACAAAAATTTGAATCAGAATCCGATGGTATTTGGGGGATTATACTCAGAAGGAAGCTAAAACTCAATGAGTCGAGTGACTTGAGCTGGTCCCATGGCTGGGGGCTGTGGCGTTCGAATCCAGCCTGACCCTGAAGCTAGTGATCTCTCCACTGCACAGCTCCTTGTTCTAAGAGCACAGGGACAGCCCGGATAAGATGCCCAATTCATGTTGGACTCTGGACTACATGGGAAACAGAGGGAATGTCAGAAATGCACTGATTTGTATCTTAGCCTGTATTTGTTTGCAATTTTTAATTTTTAATGAGCAGCTATGTTTGAGTGGAAATATAGTGGTGTCATCTACCACATAGATTTATATTTGACTTATAGTTGCTGAGCGTCATGTGCTGAGAATCACAAAGGCATTTTTCTTTTTCATTAAAACATAGTGATTTCTTCCACAAACCCAACCACTAAGGCAGTGCCTTTGACAACCCCTGGTAGTTTGCTGTGAGTATCTACAGGCACTGGCAGCTTAATGCTAAACTAGTATCCCAAGTACAAATGAAGACAGCAAATGTCCTAGGTGGGACTGTGGTGCTGGAGGAGCCCCTTGGTGGGAAGTGAGCCCCGTGAAGGATTCTGAGTGAGTACCAGCATCTAATCAGGGCACAGATGCTTGGCTCTTTTTCTGCTGTGGTTCCTGAGGATGCTTCAGTTGTTTATACTCACCAAAGACAACAGACCTCTCAGAATGTGCTTTCCGAGAGTGCTTTCACGAATGGCTTATTTTACAGAGAAGGAAAATGGTTACCAGATCAATGTGCTTGAGGAAATAAAAAGCCCTTAATGAACAGCCAAGAAGCCTCCTAATGAAATGACATTTCCCTCCAGGGACTTCAAGTGGATAATAAAATCTAGTGCTTTCTGTGTAAAGTGCTTATGTTTGTTTTGTGTGTTCCAAGGAACACTTCATCAGTGTCGGCACAGACATAAAGGTGGCCCCCAGATAGATGAATTTGCACGTCCATTAAGTAGCGAAGCAAAAACTGTGTGTGCATCACACACCTGGGTTGTGCAGATGAAGGTAATTTACTGTGTGCTCATCCCTAAAAGAACTCTTCACAAGCCTAAGGCCTTCGGAGAGGGAATGCCATGCTTTTAGCCTAAAAGTGACTCATGAGTTTTCGTTTTAGCTCCTAAAATCCCGGAGAGAATGTAAGAGTGTTCTGTGAGGAAACACTGTGCCCCCAGCCCAATGAAGTAGTTACTTCTTGGAAAAAAACTGATAATCTCTGATGATTTTTTGCAGAAGTAAGTAAACTATTAGATTATGGTTTTTATGATGCTGTTACAGAAATGTGTACATAAAGAGATTACAGTTTTCATGATGTCTTCATAAAACTATGTGTATATAGAATGCTTTAATTTTGAGATGAGAACCCCCCTAGTACTGTGAGGAGTCTGAGACGGGTCGGAAATACTTTCATGCTGTGGGAGAGTTCATGGCCACCAAGGGCAAGAATGCGTTTGGAATCAGAGGCTAGCAGGTTCTCTCTCTCTCTCTCCCCCTCACCTCTCTCTCTTTCTCTCTCTCTCATCTCTGTGTCTCCCTTTCTCTCTGAGCAGCTCCTCCATTCCTCCTCTCTCTCTCTCTCATCTCTGTGTCTCCCTTTCTCTCTGAGCAGCTCCTCCATTCCTCTTCCTTCCTGTGTGGCATTTCTCTGGCTACCACGAGAATTTCTGTTTGTGTTTCTCATCAACAGAATCAGTCTGAGAATAGAACCATTTAGTTCCACATTTAGATTCACAATAGACACATTTTATTTCATTAAAACACTGTGATTTGCTGCACACACTCAACAACCAAGACAGTGTTTTGTCATCTTTTGACCATAGTTTACCTCATGTGACGAAAAGAAGACAGTATCTCAATGCTAAACTAGTGACCCGGATGTAAATTACAGCAGCAAATGTGTTCTTGCCTCGCTAGGACAGCTGCTGTTCCCTGAAGCAGTCGGCTGTGACCAGGGGTTCAGGTTCACAGTGGTGTGAATATGCTGCTTTGCCAACATAACAATATGCACTTAGAGGGGGGACAGCCCCTCCTCTTCCCCGCCCCCCCAAAAAAAGATGAGACGGAGAAAATTCAATACATCCACCTCAAACACTTACAATGAAAGAGATTTCAAGTGGCACCATTGCATTTTGTGGCTCAACTTCAAAGCAAGAATGTATTACCATTCATCTTTTTCACATTCCCAGTGAATTGTTTCTGCCTTCCATCCCCCCCACACCCTTGCTCGTAAATGACTGCTCACCTTCAAAACCCAGCTCAGGTTTCTGCTCTCTCTGAGATGCCTTCCTCGACTCCTCCCCTCCTTCCTAAAAGACACCAAATTGTGTGTACTTGAAAGGAGCTTGTCACACCTTTAGTATAATTGCCTCTTTAAAGGCAATAATGGATGATGCATGTATTGAGTATTTTATTTCAGGGACTATTTTCTGAAACGCTTATGTAAAGGTCAGCCTCAGTAGTATGGATGGTTGACTCTATCAGTAACCTATGAATAATGCTGGAAGAACATTAGGTAGGTAGACAGACAGAGAGACAGATAGATAGATAGATAGATTTAGATAGATAGATTTTTTAAATCAGTTTGTTGCTTACTGAAAACCTTAGTAAAAGTCCTAGGCACATGTCAATCATACCTCAATTAAAAAGAGAGAAAACAAAACAATAAAGTCAGAGCAAGAAAAAAAGAAAATCTGAGACACATGTACAGACTCCATCCATACTTTTGCCTTCACCATAAAAAATACAGAAATGACTTTCTTTACTTCTTCCTCAGATCTGTGCAGGGTTCCTAGGTGCCAGCTCCACCAGAAGGGAAAGTTCTCACACACTGTGTTTCTGCAGTGTGTCTGCGAGTTAGTGTGATAATACTACGTGAGTACATCTTAAGACAGCATTGGAGAACTTTGACAAACATAATAGAGAGAAAGAAATTGTGACACTTACTTTATAGCTCATATAAAAAAATTAGGCTGGCGTATTTCTCCCCGAAAGTGAACATGAGCTCTCTCTCATTAATGTATCCTTTTAACATTCCCTTCTATGACCACAAGAAAGGAAGAATTATACAGCTGCCTGAGTCTGTCGCCCTCCCATGCGCACCCCATGGAGCACATGCGGGGTGTGGTAGGAATCCTGTGTGTGAACTAACAGAAGCCAACATCATGCCTCAGAGGATACCAGAATAACATTCTTTCTCATTCTACATTATGTATTTTTATAAAACCACATACTTTTTCCTATGCAACTTTGGTAAAGTGATTTTATTTCTTTTAGCTTCAGTTTCTTTAGCCATAAAATTAACCTCATGATACCCACCTCCCTGGAGGGTTGTGATGTTTGATATTATTTATCTGCAACTCCGAGCATATATGAAATGTCATTTTCCACCCTGTGCTCTTCAAGTTCATGATGGTCCCCAGATAGGAAGCCAGGCCCAGGGCTGCCACACGTATGCACAGCCCCAGGAAGAAGGTATTCTATACCCATATGTACATACCACTCATCTCGTTTGATGCACATGCTTGGCACTTTATTTTCCCAAGCTACTCCCATCACTTATCTTTAAAGTACTAAAACCCTCACAGCCCCCTACAGATGTGTGGCAGGGGCAAAAGGAGGCAGGGTGGGGCTACCAGAACCCAGAGATGCAGCAGAATGCAGATTCCCGAGTGGCGATTTGCTTGGTGTAAATAATTTAAAGCACTGTTTTTATATAAATGCAAATAAACAGAAAGGGGAAACCACAAGGACATTATGTGCTAATGAAAGACGGCTTTCAACTCTCACCAGACGCCCAGGGTATGAGTGCACTGGTCTCTGCATTTCGGGTCTTGGGTGGACTTGAGCAGGACCGGTGTGAAACATCTGCAAGAGCTGTGGGTGGGACAATGACCGCAGTGGTCAGATTCTGAGTGCACACCAGTGCACTCCAAAATGCCGCTCAAATGTGGAAATTCATCCCTCTGTTCCAGATCCTTCCTGGCATTTAAAGAAATCTCTGGAAAGCCACAGCAACATCAGAACCAGGGATCGCAACCCCGTAAAAAGAACCAGATGACCTGCGTTTTCTAGAACAGACCCAAGTGAAAATGTTCGCCCTGATAGTCCCCATGAATACAGTTGTAACTGTTAGACCAGACCATGCGCTCCAGGTTTTGAACTTGGCAGCTGTGGTCACTTCATACCCATGAAAGAGAATACAGTCCTCTCTTAGACACATGACTACCTAACTCAGCAAACATCAGTGGGAACTAAAAGGTGATAATGAGGTTGATGAACTAAAGTACTACTTTTTAACTTATTTTCTGCCCCAACCTGCCAGCGTGACAGCATATATGCAGAGTATTCCCCCGTTGTCCATACGGATACACTCCAAGACCCCCAGGGGATGTCTGAACACATGGACGGTACCAAACCCTAATCAGCTTCAACTCTGCCAGAAGTGGGGTGGCCGCTTCTTCATCAGCAGATGCAGACTCTCCAGTAATGTTTATAGTTTTTGTTCCAAGCCTGTTCCTGAATCTGTGCAGCCGTCTCTTACTTGGAGTAGATGACTTGGTGTCACTAGCTCCAGGGGACCCTCTGCTGATGTCTTCATATAGGCTCGGTGCCCTGTGGCTCAGCATGTTGCCGTCCAATGACACATGAGGGTCTCTGTTAGACACTCCAAGTTTCTCCCTAAAGTCTCCACAGGGTGCCATTTAAAGCAGGAAAACGGAAGTGAGACCGAGTCGGGAAGACGGGAAGGACAACTTACAAGGAGGTGCAGATTGGTACCTCTCACCTATTTCTCATGGGAACGGTGAGGCCATCTCAGGAAAAGGACCGCTGGTAAACCCGCCTTTCCTTATTATCCCAACCACAGTCAGACGAACACATTTTCTCCAAGGAATGGGAAAAGAGAATATTTGAAAAAACAAAATTAATACACTTGTACATGGTCTTTGTGGTGGTTTAAGATCGATTGTTTTTCATTTCTGAGAAAATGCAGGCAGTCCTGAGGCCAACAGTAGCCACGGTAAAGGCAGAACAGGAAAGGAAGCCTGCTTGGCTTCTCAGCTCTCAACAGTTTTGACGAGTGCTCTAAGGTTTATCCTGACCCCGCTCAATGAAATAGTGTCTTGCAAAACCTATGATATACAGAACTCAGTGTTTTTCAGGCCAGGTGGTTGGCCAGGTAACTGATGTCCCTCAAAGGAGAGAGGGTGGGTTTTTAATAGCACTCATCAATCAAAGGCAATGAAGTCCTTTTTCTGACACGCAAGAACGGAGCTATCCTTCAGAGCAACGTGTTTCTAAAGCTAGTGATGCCAGGATATCAAAGCGCTGCACCCTGTCATTTGCCTGAGCGTCTCTGACAACCGTGAAGAAACTACTCTCTTTCTTTCCAACAACTCTTTCATGAAGATGTTAGACTCCCCAGATGGGATAAGCCAGTGGAGCAGAATCTTAAACTTCCTGTAATATCTCAGCATCTCCCACAATTGCTGTGAGAACCCATGCCATGTGGACGGTTAGCGAGTCTTGCATTTTTCCCAACTCAGTCATTACCGATTGTACAACCCACATGAAGGCCACTTTTAGAATCTCTCCATATTTAAAGAGGAAGTGGTGACTCACGCCGGAGAAGCAGGATGAGAAGAAAGGCCTCATGGGCATCTTCAAGTCAGATTCTCCTCTACTCCACCCTGCGGCCATGAACAAGCTGCATTTCCTAACAAGGCCAAGACCAAGTCTAAATTCCTGTCCACACAGTCGTGAAGAACTGAAGACTTAGGTTGCCAGGATGGGTGTGGATAAAAAAGCAATGTAGCAACGCTTATGCCTCGGAAAGCAGATTGTCTTCCCCACTCCAGTTGTTCATGTAATTTTAACGACCATATGCTTGGCTTCTGTTTTCTGACAACCTAGATCTGCTCTTTCTTTCTTCCTTAGTCTCAGTAGAAACTAAGTGGCTTCGGCCATCAACATTTCTGCCTGTCTTCCTTTAGGCTCCTGTGAAGAGGACCAGATGGAATAAGATCTTTCATGGTTCCGACACAGTCATTGGAGTTGAAATAATGGACTGCTAATTTTCCATTTTTGTAGGAAAAGACCCAAGCTGCCCCTCGAGAACGTAGCATGCTGGGCCACTGGTTTATTCTACAATGAGGGGGGAGCATCGGAGATTTCATCTAAGAGTAATCGCAGAAACAGAAGAGGATTTTGTTAGGAGCAAGGACTGCAGAGCATACGAATGAACAAAGTCACTGGGATATGAGTGGGTCCCTATTATTTGCTTCTTTGATAGAACTAGGTCATAGTGGCGAAAATGCCACGGCAGATGTTTTACTTTGCTGCGTCTGGGGCATCTAATGATCTCAAGCAACTTAAAAATATTTAGGATGTGTTGTTATCTGTAGGAATGAAGACCATAATGACACCCGGCAGATTTAATAATCAGAGGAAAGATTCACACTGTTTTTGGGAAGTATCCCTATAAAAAGGAGACATGTATATATAGGACAATTATATGCCCTAGATACAAAGGACATTTAAAACTTGGGTTGAATGATGAACCAAGAGAATCTTCATTTCTGTGACAATTTTCCATTTGAATTTCTATTTGCATTCAGGTTGATTTCCTAGTTTTAAACTCAGAGTCACAGAAGTCATTGACGTGAAAAATGAAATCGCCAAGACAAAATTGAAGATGGTGTGTCACAGTAGGATTTCGGGGCTTAAAAATGCCCCCATTCTCACCCTGCACATTCATTACCACTGCCTCTTTTATTCCAGTGTTAGGGGGTCTGTGGTTAAAGGCAGGTTGACTGTCACCCACAGGACACACAACTTCCCTGGAATGTCCTTGAAGACCGGAATCACCATGGGAACCTTTAAACTGGACCTGACTCATAGAGCCCTTATGAAAAAAAAATGGTCATAGCTCCATCTTCTTGGCCTCCATTCCACTGCACCCATGTGATTTGGGGGTATTTCAGGCTCGAGCTGAAAGCACAGTTTCCAGGGGTCCCTGAATTTGACCACATTTTCTAGGCTGCCCCCAAATCAAACTATCACTTGGGAACAAATTTTGGCCTCCTTAAATCTCTAGACAGTTCCAGCCCAGCGTGCAGGCCAGCATGAGTATGAGAGGCTGGTGGAGTGCCAGGGCCAGCCGCAGCTCTAAAGCAAACGACAGGCCAACTGCTCTTTTATGAGACCAGCATCAAAACAACAGGAGGAAAATCCTTTCCATTGTTGTCAGAGACATCACTTGTTCCAGGCATTTCAGTCATTGTCCCTTTAACCACTTCCCGCCTGATGAACTAGTCTTGGATGCAGGCTTCCGCAGGGTTAGCCACCTTTCCAGGGCCCCAGGGTACAACTTACTGCTCCAGAACGACAGGTAGCTAAGGAGCCTGTGGGCTTTAAGTTGTCACATCCCTTATGGATTCAAGGTTAGCTAATCGTCACTCCAGTAGCTCTGGGAAGGGCAGCAGGGTGGAGGGGAATTTCACACATGCCACGCGTCGCTTTCTCATCCTATGAGATCTGGCTTGGACTCGCAGCCTCTGGGAAGAGAGGAAAAGATGTGCCTGGACAATACAAACGCCGGGACCCCAGAGCCTGCGAGGGTGGGCTCTGAGCTATAATTGCTCACCATGACTCCCATGTTAAGCTTGATTTTATGGGACCAGCTTTTTAGCACTCAACGGTCACCTCCGCTCCAGGCAGAGTGAGAATTCGGTGTGCCAATCCAAAAGATACCGAAGGTGTTTCCAAAGGGAAACCAAATCAGATCATTTCTTCCAGCCCCAAACACAAGTGACTTACCTCACCATTGGCTGAGTAGAGATAACAAAATGAGATTATTTTTCTTATCTTAGAACAAATTGTTTCTTGTTAACTACAGCTCACATAGGAGGTGGTAAGAAGAATGAAAATAATATCAACATCGCACCTATTACTCAATACAAGATGAGTTTAAGTTTATGGGGCAGAATTTCTCTAGTTGTGTGAGCCCATGCTCCTTTTCATTATGAAATGTCATCTCCGTCCCCATTCTGGGCACACTGAAGAATCCTCACAGGGGATGTGACCCCACAGTGGGTCCTTTTTTGTTTTGCTGGGCACCCTCAACAAACAAAAAGGTTTTGTCAAGCTTCACTATTCCCAGTTTTTCCTTGCCAAATAGGTTGTCCCCCCAAATTAACTATCACAAATTCCATTTTTCAAACACCCCACCCCCAAACTTGCCTGGCTTTGAATTACAAGCCCAGAGGAAAAGACACCAGGTAGTGTCCTGTGATTGAACCAGCACTAGGCAGAGGCCCCCTCGTCTAGTCTCGGCAGAACGCCGTGCCTTCCCCCTCGTTGGGTAGATGTATGCTATTATCTCAGCCTCGCCTCAGCCTTCACCAGCGAAACTGCTCTCCATAGGACGACCAGTGCCCTTTCACTTGCCTTAGCCAACTGGTACGCTCAGTCATTTGTGAAAGTTGCGTTTGTAAAAGTGTAATTTATTACACAGTAAAATTCACCCTCTTGAGATGTACAGCTATATGATTTTTGGAAAATGTATACCATCCTCTAACTCCCATCGCACCAGGATGCAGAAAACTTCCATCCCTCCAGACAGGTTTCTCTTGTCATTTGGAATTCAGGGCCCCACCCCACAACCCCAGGCCCTGGTGTAAACCTGATCTGCTTTCTGTCCCTATAGTTTTGTCTTTCCAGAACGTCATATTAATGGAGACAAGCAGTGTGTGGCTTTCTGTGTCTGCCTTCGCCAGCAGCGTGCACTTGAGATTCGCCAGTGTCGTTGGCTACATCAGCAGTTTGTCCTTCGTGGCCGAGTAGCGTTCTATTGGATGGATGTATCATTGGTTCATGTGCCCATTCTCCAACAGATGGATATTTGTGTTGTTTCCAGGGCTAATAACTGATGATGAAAAAAACCCCTAAAAGCATTCACATACAGGTTTTTGTGTGCACACATAGCTTCATTTCTTGTGGCTAAATGCCAAGGAGCGGGCTTCCTGGGTGGCATACGTGTATGTTCCACTATTCCAGGAGCCTCCCAGCTGTCTCCCAAAGTGGCTCTACCATTTTGCATTCCTACCAGCAGTGAATGAGTTACTGTTGTTGTATCTGTTCGCTGGTGTCTGCTATCACCAGGGGTCTTTTTAAAAATTTTAGCCGTTTTAGTACGTGTGTCTTGACATCTCATTGTGGTTTTAATTTGCATTTCCCTAATGACTAATAACATTGAGCATTTTATCACATTCTTATTTGGCATCTGTCTCTCTTTTTGGGGGAAGTGTCTGTTCCAAAAAAAATTAATGGGTCATTTGTTTTATTATTTTTGAGTTCTGAGTTTTCTATGTATTCTGGATACCAATCTATCATCAGATATATATTTTGCAAATATCATCTCCCAGCCCACAGCCTCCTTTCCACTTTCTTAGCAGTAGAAAACACAGAAGTTTTCATTTTTGTTAAGTCCAACATTAATTTTCCCTATCATGAGTACGAGCAAAGAAAGCAATCTCAAAGCACATGGAGCTGCACATAAAATGGGGTCAGCACTTCGTATTCTCAGAGACCGTCCCTGATTTCTTTCCCAAGAGTAGCACGTTTTCTTTTCCTCACCCTAGCTGGGTTTGATGGGGAAAGATTGTGGCAGAACCAAAAGGGTAATGCTGCTCAGACAGCCGACAGACATGTCTTCAGAGGATTAGTAGCAGGGGCCACAGATCACGTAAGCAAGAGCTGAGCATCGTCATTCTCTTGAATACAAGCAGGTGGCCACCCAAGAGAGATGTCTGTGAAAGAGCCAGACCGGAATCCAGCCAGACTCTACCTAGGGAGAATGAGAGGTAGTTTTGGTCTACAGATAAGTAGATGTTTAATACCTTGGCTTTCTCTTTGACCCATTCATGCAAAGTTTCCTTTTCGTAGAGCACTTCTATAATACAGAAAGATTTGACTTTTATTTCTTTGCCAAAACAACATGCTTAAAATGAACAGGTCCTGTTCATCCGTAAAATGCCCTGATTCTAGCAAAAAGCAGAACAGCAGGGGATCACCTTATTGATCTTGGCCACCAGTGATGAACACCTCGCTCCAGGCTGTCAGCGGTCACGTTCACACTCACAGATGATCTCTGGTGTGACACCGCTGTTAGCAACTGCTCTTCTCCCATGGGAAACGACACCCGTGGGCACCAGGTTATACCCACTCTAATCACCCCAGTACACAATGCTGCCTTTCTCCAGTCCCCTCACCGACGCCCTCTGGATGCCCTTCCAGTGCCACCGCCCCTTCCTTTGTGAGTCTGCCCCTCCAAAGGCCCTTCTCTGATTGAACCAAATACCAAATGCTCCTAGGTAGTCACTTAAGATTTCTTGTTTCACCTCCTCAGGCCCGAAGCCCACAACATCCCCATTTGTACAAACTGCCTTTATTTCACGGTGCTGTGGCTTTTAATGTGCATTTCAGAGTTCTGTAGGTGTGCCCTCGATTGAACAGGACTCCCAGCCTTTGCCCCAGGCTTCTTCCTAGGGGGCATCCAGGGTTCTGTAGCATTTTCTTTGGAAAGGTGATAGTAGGGTACATGGATGTTGTAAATATCACCAAAAAGAAAAAGAAAAAACTCTGATCTCTTGTGGGCTTCCTGCCTGACCCCTGGGGCCAGTGTCAGAGTCCCCAGAATGTAAGGACGGGAATCTTGGGTAAAATAAACTGATTTCCCCATGATCTGCTTCAGTCACATCCAAAGACGCATTTGGGAATTTTTAGAACCTTACTCGTCTTTTATACACCCCCTCTCTGCCTAGAGCCAGTGACCAGGCTTAACCCAGAGGGCTACATCTGAGTTTTCTTAGCCTTTGGAATTTGTCCTCTGACTCAGTTCAATTCTGAAAGTTTAAAAACCTTTATTTTTCCCTAAGGAAGCATGGGCCCCACTGCGACAGGCTGCACAACGCAAAAAGAAAAATGTTCTGTCCCCCCTTGCAAAGTAACAGCATGCAGCGCTGGGACTGTGAAGGTCTCAGAGGCAGAGGGAGAAAGCGATGCCCCAGGGAAGACAAGTGAGTGGTACCTGCTACCAGGGCAAATACACTCATAACTCAGCCCCGGCTGATGCCACGCAGTCACTGAGCAGACACGGCGGCTATCAGAGATGAGAGGTTCTGTGTCAAGGTGAGCAGAGTGAAGTCTGGATGGTTACTGTTACCGGGTCCTAACCAGTTTCCCTGGAACAGAGGGCCTAGTGGAGCTTACGCACGTGAGTGCTTTATGGGGAAGCAGGGAGTGTGCAATCCCGAGAAGCAAGAGTAGAGGAAAGACGCAAGGCAGGGAAGGGAACAAGCAGACCAAGGCAGTGCGTTAGCAAGGAACCAGTTTCTCAGGTCGTGGGGAGTGAACCGAAGCAGCTCAGCTCTGCAGGCTCCTCCCTCTCTCTTTTTGCTCCCGGTCAGTGTGTACGCCCTGCTCTCCCAGGTTCTCTTGTATGAGCCCTCTGGGAAGCCTCCAGGGAAACCAGAACATCTGTGAGTTGAGCTGGGGTCAGACCTGGGTGGTGAATTGCTGTGGCACCAACCCCACTGGGTATATGGTGGCTTTGCCCCAAGACCCCAAGAGAGGCGGAGGCACCTGGGGGTGGAGAGATGAGAAGGCAGAGGAACGGCCCAGAATTGCATGGCACGGGTTACAGCTGGGACCCCTCCAGCCGGGAAACCAGGCAGAGAGCCCACCAGACCAGAAGTGCCTGTGCCCTGGGTCTGGCAGGAGCACCCCATGTCACAAGCTAGGAAGATGTGAGGAGGTTTTGGCTACATCCAGGGGTTGTCAGTTTTAAGTAACAGTCCTAAGAAGCGTCATCAGTTCCAGTTAGCATCAAATGGCAAACATTATAAGGAAGATGTAGAATTTCATTAGGAATAAATACGGGCTCCTAAACTTGGCTACATAGAGGAGCTGTCAGAGATCATCTCCAAGGGGACACGGGGGGGACAAAACTTCAAATGGAAGAGCTTAAGTGACCCAAAATACCACAGAAGAATCCAGAATCCTTCCCTGTCTCAAAGTGATGATTTTGTTTGTGGCTAAAGAAGCTATGCCTTTGGGGGATAGTCTTAGAGTAATTTAGATAATTTTTCTCTTTAGCGTCTTTTCATATTTACTACTTTATATTTGAAAACTTTTATAATGATTAACTACACAGAGATGTAAAGGCTTTTCAAAAAAATACATCAACATGTCTCAGAGAGTTACATTGGTACGGAACAATGCAGCTGCAGGAATGTTAACAGTTGTATCAGGGGTTACGTCCATAGATCTAAAGAAGGATGATCCCCCCAAACTTCATCAGAATGAAAGCCACTTCAGCAAAGCCATAAGTATAAACCTCCTTTCAACGGAGTGGCATGTCCTTAAGAAGTGTATGGGAACGTTTCTCATCCTGGGCTTTTTTTTTTTAATCTGAGGTTTTTGATTCTGAAGGAAAAAAAAAGTATTTATTATAAGAGCTTTGAAACAAATAGCTTCTCTGTTTCTAAAATGTGGAAAACGCTTAAGCCTAAAAATCAACCATTTCAAAAACAGTTTTCGGGTTGAGATATGGTGGCTCGCGGGGCAGTCCTTGGCCCAGGGAAGGGCGTTGCAACTTCTAGGAAACCCTTCGGCCCTTCCTCTGGGTTTGGACCTGCCTTCTCGGCAGCTTTGGTGAACTCTGTGTATGTGGAAGTCGGAAATCCACGTAAACTGAACAAGTTTCTGGATATAAGTAAGATGACTTAGACCTGTGCACCTGTGTTTCTTACGTATGTATTAGAACTCATCATCAATTCTTTATCAATTGTCTAGGCTACCATGGATAAAAAGTGGGGCCCCAAGCACAAACAAGAGACGTAATATGAATGATGTCAGATCTCTCTTTTTTGATGGACTCATAACCAAATGTCCATTAGGAAAAGGGGGTAAGTGGATGTTATTCCAAGTGTTATGAGAACAAAATAGAAGGCACTGAGCTTTTGCGGACTGAGTATACTGGAGTCAAGGAATCCTGAGGGGCTGTCTTTACATCACAAACTCAGTTTGAGGCAAAAATGTATCTTTTTGAACTCCAACGACTCACGCAACTTCTTCAGCTCTGCACTTTTAAGCAATGAAAGTAAGATTTAGTCAGTGAGTAAGGTGGGTAGAAGGGGCTTGATTCTTGGGTGTGACTGGAGCTGCATTCCCTAGGTCTGAATCAGGGCTCTGCCACTTGTTGTGTGACCTTGGCCAGTGGTAGAACTCGGAGGCTCGGTGTCCTGGCAGGGATGACAGAGAAAAGTTCATGCCCCCCTCTTAGGCTCATTGCGAAGACTAAACCAGTGACTTCTGTAAAGCACTTAATAAATATTGTTTTTTCATTATCTTTTAAATTAGCTTAAATAAGTTTATACGATCATTTTATAATATATTTACCCTCTAATCCCTCCGTTTTCTCCCTCTGTATGTCACCTCGCCTTTCCATAATCTGATGTTTATCTACTCTGATCAGGCCCCTGGCCGGCAGTGTAGCTGCATCTCCAAAGCAGAAAATGAAGCAGGTGTAGAAGGAGAGTCTGAGGACTGTGAATGGGAAATGTGGGGGCCTCATCCTTCAGCTAGTTCCGCTGGATCAGTATGGATTGTGATCCACTGACTTTCCCACTCCTTTAGTGAAATGCTCCACTAGTGTTCTTTGTAACAAATGAGCTGTCAATTCATGATCCACGCTCCAGCTCTGCAGCTACTGCCCTACGCCTGAATCTTGTTGTGGGCATCATGCTGGAGACCTGGTCCCTGCTCACCCTACTCTTGTGGACGTTGCCCAGTTAAACGTGATTTTGTCTTAATAAGAGACCTCAACTACCGGTATACCAAGAGGCTTCGTATTTTCCTTTGAGTTTATATTGACAGTTTAGGGAACTTCTTCCAGGCAACAGGCAGGATGGAGTCTCCTCAGAAATTCCTCATCTTGGGAAAGTGAGTCTTCCACCTTTGAGGGAGGTTTTAAAAAACATGAACGTGGACTGCGGTGTCTGATGTTAGTTTCTAGGTCGAGGGGAACTAACCAAAGTGCTTCTCGAGCACTGAGCGCTCAATGGCTGAGGGCTGCCACCCAACTAAAAATTCCTTTCAAAATTGGCAAAAACACGAGAAACAAGCAAGATTTGAAATCATTTTTTGAGCAATGCCCATATACATTTTCACTGGACGTTTTACTTATGTAAGCACATTCTAATGTTCTGTTGACAAATTCTTTTACTATTATTATAGTCTAGATTTCTCCAGGGAAATGTCAATGGTTCACCTGAATGTAAGGATGATACGATTTCTTCTATTTCGACTGAAGTCAATATAATTTGGAATGCCAATCAAATTCAAATACTCTTATTTTTCTTGATTAAGCAACATTTTTTTACAGTCACCTCCATGCTTTATTTCATTCCACTTATTCCATAGAATTATTAAAAATTTGTCTTTTATAATTGTCATGTTAGGTTACTTTATAACTCACAAATGTCTTTACTTTGGGAATATGTTTTGAAAAACAAAAGTTAGATGCTAGCAATAAAATGATTACTTTTATTGTGTATGAGTCAGATTAAAGGTATGCCAATATTTTATAATATTCATAATTA